>CAUYRT010086535.1:0-12214 GCA_963574885.1 Lepilemur ruficaudatus | reverse complement strand
GTCTCAGCCATGTGCAGAGAGAAGGATAGGGACAGGGACAGGGAGCGAAAGAGAGAGAGGCCTTGGGAGTGGGTAGGATACAGATCTGAAGAACTTAAAGTTCCAGGAAAACGGTTGCCTGTGGAATCAGGTCTTCAGTTCCTTCTGCAGCGATTTTCTCCCATGCCATCCTCTCTCAGAATAGTGACCTGGAAAGGCAATGGAGCCACAGAGGCTGAGATTGGAGCAAAGTAGCCATAAATCAAGGAGTTCTGGCTGCCACTGAAAGCTGGAAGGGGCAAAAGACAAATTCTCCCCAAAGCTTCTAGAGGGAGCTCAGTCTCACTGATACTCTGATTTCTGTTCAGTCACGCTGATTTCAGACTTCTGGCTCCCAGACTGTGAGAGAATAAATTTCTGTTGCTTAAGCCACTAAGTTTTTGAGAATTTGTCATAGTAATCTGGTAAACTCATACAGATGGTAAAAGATGCATTCCACCAAAAAGTGAGAAAAACAAAAGCAAACCTGGGTCTCCTGGCTTACAGCTGCTTGTCACTGCAGGAGTGAGGGGCTGCCTGGTGACGCACATGTGTACCTCTGCAGAAAATGAGATCCATCCGTGCTTTGAGGCTCCATCGAATTAAGGAAGAAGTTAGGTCTAGAAGAAACCAATGTGTAGCTTAATGACTTCATTTTTCAGATGACGAGAATACAATCCAGGGAGATTATCTAATTTGTCCAAGAGCAACTAACTAGTTCCTTATGGTTAAAATTGTGTTAGGACTCTAGACCCAGTTTACAAGACTTTGTTATATACACACATACACACACAAAATTAGATCATAATAAGAATACATTCAATTAAATAATGATTTTTAAAAAAGGAAAAAAAGACTTAGGACCTGGGGGAAACACTATTAAAAGTAGAAGATAAAGACCAAAGCAAAAAATTAATAAAATGTAACATCTGCCCCCAAGAGCCAACAGACTCTGTAGTTAAGCTTCAAAATAGACCCTAAAAAAATTGAACAGAAAAAAAAGAACTGACTTTGAGTTTCCCAGGAGCCAATGCAAAAAGGGAATAGGACCAGTTGCACAATTCTCATTATTGCAAGGAGAAAGCATCCCATTTCCTCAGGGGATGCCAAGTATTTTCTTGCATTAATATTAAATGTCATTTCTCTTGTGAGACTTTACTTAGGAAGCAATAGGAGATGTAATAGATGGTGACCACAGTAATATTTTTACAGCAGAGGAACAATGATTGTGTCTTGCAGTGACCTTTGTTTGATGAAAGCCTCAGGCAAATCATTAGGACAGTTCTGAAATGACGCTTCTCTGAATGATGGCGTGCATGGGGAGTGGATGAACTACCTGTCCATTTGAAGACCTCCCATTGACATTTCCTCTACTGGGCATTTTCTAAGCTCTCCCTAGCAGGCAGTCTGAGTCTGTTCTCTCACACAAGGGTGCAGAGCGCAGATACAGTTCCTCTGTTAGATGTAGAGCCAGTCTTACAGGTGATAATACTGACATCCTTTCATAGAAATGAAGTCACCTAACCAGTCAGGAACCACCACATAACCTCCACCAGGTGTACCTGGAAGCAAAGGTGGAATTTTCCTGAGGACACAAGGCACATCTATAGAGTGAACACAATACTCACGAACGTGGTGATATTCTGGCCAATGGAAAACACCATCGCAGGCTACCATCACAGAAGCGTTGGTCTAAAATGACAGAGGGAACAAGGGCATGTTGCTCTGCTCTGTGCTGTCATGTGGACACACCTGGAATATCGTGGTCAAACTCATGTGCCACACCTCAGGAAGGCATCTGTCTTAGTCAGGACTCCTTCTGTTGCAAGTGACAAGGACATGACTTAAAGTCACTTTGGCAATGACATAGAACTCATTGATTTAAGTAATTGGACAGTATACAGTAGAGCTGCCTTGGCCCCAGCTGGATCCAGGGGCTGAGGTGACATCATCAGGGCTCTCTTGTGCTCTTCTTCCTTTTCTGTCCCTCAGCATGGTGGCTTCACCCTCAGCTGCAGTCTCTCTCTCTGACAAACAGGTGGCCACTGGCAGCCCCAAGCCACATCCTTGTCTTGCGGATGAAAAAGAAGAGGATCTTCCGTGTCCCAGCATCCATGGCAGGCATCTCACAGAAAGATTTTTATTGGCCTTGCTTGGTTCATGTGCCCAACTCCAGATTCATTCATTCACTTATCCATTCATTTATTCAATTAATATACATTTAGTGGTGTCACATACTGCTCTAGGCCTGGGGTACAGCTAGGGGGAAAAATCACTCCTCTGTTTTCTTGAATCTTAAGAACTTGAGATATAACATGTCATGTGATTGCTATATGTGATGAAGAGGGAAAAAAGTGTGGCAAAGGGATAAAGTGTCATCACGAGGGGTGCTATTTTGCATAGGATGGCAGGGACAGCCTCTCTGATGAGGTCATATTTGAGCAAAGACCTGAGAGAAGTAAGAAGGTAAGCCTGTGGCTATCTGGAGGAAGAGTAATCCGGATTAAGAAACCGCAAGTGTAGAGGCCCTGAGATAGGAAACTGTTCATCATGTTTGAGAAACTACAAGGAAACTATTGCCTCTAGAGAGGCGAGAACAGAGGAGACAGTAGCAGGAGATGAGGGCTGGGCTTTGGGGTTGCCTGTCCTATAGTGCCTTGGAGCCCACGCCAAGGACTTCAGACTTTGCTCTAAGTAAGACGGAGCCATGGGAATGTATTAAACAGACAGTGATGTGTTCTAATGCTTTGGAAGGCCCCATGTGCTGTTATGCAGAGATTGGACTGTAAAGGTATCAGCGTCATCTAGCTGAAGACCACCTATCTATAGTTTGGTTCTTTTGACTCGTTGCAATACGGAGAAGTGTGTGGTGTCTCAGTGAAAATGTGATAGAAGAAAACTTCCTGCAGGATTTTGGGCTCCATCAGGTGATTTGAGGGTGGGGGTCAGGAAGCCAGGCTGTGCCCCGATGCTGATCTACCATTGTGTATCATAATCATTCTTATCTTAAAGGTGAGAAAAACAGAGTGAGGCTAAAGCTGTGATTGGAGAAGCAGTAGCAGTCGCTGGTCTTAAACACGCAGGGAGGACATTTGGTCACCTTTTATGCTTTGGACAACGTTCTTGCTTTTGTCTTGACCCATCAGGGTCACTGAGTGGCTCCGTGTGATGTGTGTGCTGCGTGTGTGAGTGCCGGGCAGGTCACAGCTGTCAGGGTTGCTTTGTTCTCCCTCGGGGAGCCAGGGAGGGTCAAGGACTCAGATGGGAGGCAGTCAATGCAATTGGCATTGTGGCTTCCATCAAATCACAGCATTTCTAGAGGTTTGAAGAGGCAGGGCTCAGGGCATATTTTAAAGGTAGAGATGGAACTGAACTGGTTGATAAATTGTGTGAGAGAAGGCAAGGAGTTCAAGGTGATCCTGGGGGTTGTGGTTTCCAAGTGATGAAATAAGGTAAATCATGGGAGGAGCAGGTTGAGTGAGGTAGCACATGGAGAGCTCAGTTTCAAACGTGCTAAATGTAAGATCCCTATTGGACAGCCAAGTGGAAGAACTGAATAGGCAGTTAGTTCTACAGATGAATCTGGAGTTCAGGAGAGCGGTCCCGGCTGGAGAATATATCTGCAAGTTACTAGTACGTGGATAATATTAAAGCCATGGGGCTGGGTGACATCACCTGGAGCTTAAGTGTAGACAGAGAAGGAAAAGAAAGAAAATGGCTCTGGCCTGAGCCACAGGTTGCTCCAGTCTTTAGCACCCAGCACAGTGACTGGGGTGGGGATATTCTGAGTGTCCCACTTGAGTCACATCCTACAGCTGGCAAGAGGGGGCAACATGATGGACAGGTCCTTCAAGCTCCCATGGAGTGGGAAAGAGGTGATTTCCTACAGCAAAGAATGTTGAGTCAACAAATACCACTTGCCTGCTTTGACATTAGATGAGGAGCCCCCACCTTTTGGTTATCATCTAATCATTTGATTAATCAGCAGAGCTTACCTGCTCCTACGTGGCTGGCATATATGACATATGATCATGTGGTTTCAGGAGTGTGAAGGTGACTGGAATGCTTGTCATCTTGGCCTTGAGAGTACAACACTCTTGTGGCATGTTAAAAAGTGATCTTATTTCTTCTGTGTAGCCCCTTCAGGAGGAGCAGATACCAGATGATTGGTGCTTCAAAGAGTCGCAACTCAGCTCGATGAAAGTCCCACATTTCTAACCATGATCCCCTTCACCAGTGAAATGGGGCTCCCCAAATGCGAGAGCCTCTGTCCTCACAGATGCAGAGGCCAAGGCTGGACCCCATACAGAGGGATGTCGTGGAGAAATGCCAAGGATGCAGGGCTTGATGAAATGATCCCAGTGATAAGGCCATCACTAAGACTTTAAGGACAGAGAGATTCAAGCTCTTGTCCTCGTTTGCTAAGTGGGCGACCATGGGCAAGTCACTTCACCTCTTTCAGCTTCAGTTTCCTCCTCCCTAAAACTAGGGATAATAGCACCTTTTTCACAAGGTTGTTGTGAAAATTGAGTGAGATATTGCTTGTGAGAGATTATAACACCACGACTTGCCAGTAACAGTACTTAGGAAATGTTAGTTTCTTTCCTCTTATTATAGGCAGCCTGCAGAGAGAGTTCCATTCTGGAAATTTTATTGACCACTTATTATGAATTCTGTAATATCTGAAGAGTGGCTGAGAGCCTGAAGGCAGAGGCTTTAATAAAGGAAGGCAGTAGAACTGCTCACCCTTGGGAAAAAGAGGCAGCTGTTTGCCTCTGAGGGAGTGGATTCCCCAGCTTCTCCCCCAGAGGGAAGAGAGCAGAGTTGGGGGAGAGTGTGGTGGGAGGTGTCACCTCTGACTTCTCTGTCTTGCAGCCAAGTGGCTCACACAATGCTAGGGCGATTGCATTTCTTGTGGAAATCTGGCAGGACTGAGCTCCACAGGCTGACAAGGCACAAATGAATCTCCGTTCACGGATTCAGAATAGGACCAAGATTGGAGAAGGGCTCTGGATGTTCCCAGGCTGGGGGGCCGGGGGCTTTGAGTAAAGTACACCTAAGTTTCCGAGGGGCGAAGGACCTCAGCAGACACCTGCCTTCCCCACGCTTTCCACCAAAGATGCCCTAAGAGCAGCTATAGGGGGGTTTCTCCAATCAAGGATCCTTGACACAAAATGCTCCAAGGATATGTTCTTCCTCCTTCTGCAGTGTAGCCATCAGGACGACAGGATGAGCAGATTCACCCACATCTGAAGTGACAACCAGAATCAGCTTCCTCCAGTTCCAGCCCCTCCAGCTCCCCAGAGAGAACCTTCTGTAACTACCTCAGGAGAGTTCTCAGAAGCACCCACCATGAGATAAGCCTAAGCAGCCCGCACAGGTGTGAGCAGGGACACTGGATCTCCAGAGCTGTCACTGTTGAGCCTGGTGTGTTTGGCCCCTCAGAAAGCAGCAGAAGGAAGCCTGGGGCCCTCTGCATGGCTAGCAGTAACACAATCCCCCGCTGTCTCTTCCACCCATTCACAAGACAGTCAGATACTGGGATTAATAACACGTCTCTGAAAAATTCAATTATATATGCAGTTTTTGACAGACCTGCAGCAGTTATAGTCTGCTACTAAGGTTTTCGCTACAGATGTGAGAAAAAAGTGTCCTCCTGCTTCCTGTCTGTCTGATCATGTCAGCCAAGATGGAATAGAGGAATACAGGAGGGAAATCCAATTACATAACAGAATTGTGATCATATTTTTCAAAAGTTCTTGTCTTTTAGAAATGCATATTTAAATATTTATGAATAAAACAATATGATATTTTGGGTTAGCTTAAAATAATGCAGGATGAGTGGATTCCATGTTCATAAAGTGCAAAAGCAAACAAAATGAATCCATGCTGTCAGAGGTCAGGAGTGTGGGGCCAGGACAGTGACCAGTAGACGGGGCAAGGTGAGCATCTGGGATTTGGGTTGACACAGTGTTTGCAGCTTATGAAATTTCACTGTGGTCAGAGAGGAGGATGTGTCATGTGAAGTGTGGGCCAGACAGTGTGCCGGACGTTTTCACCAACGTAAATTTTTGCCCACACTGTGCAGCCACTTTAAATCAAAGATTGCTCTCATTTAAAAGAAAAACACACAGAGAGATATAATTTTATACCTGTACTATATATATTTATATTATGGACATTATAATACACATATAAAAAAGAACTTTTAAAGGAGAAAAAAAACATATAAGCAGATGTTCTAATGTATTCTTCCTACATGCTAACGGATATTTTTGGGTGTCCTGGAGCATATAATTTGGAAAAAAATAGACAACACTAACAATTCAAACAACCACAAAACCGATAAATAAATAAATAAATAAATAAATAAAACAACTAAATTCCGCTTTGAATATCGTCTATTAAACAGACATCAGGTTTTGCCCTGAATATCCTTGATCTTGCGGGGCTAATGGCCCAATGGGAGACTTGGTGCCTGGCTGGATGTGGGGGGACAAAGAGGGGACAGCGGAGTGGGAGAAACCCAGGTGCATGGTGATTTCACAGCAAAAGTGAGCAGTAAGAGCCAGTTTGAGGCATAAGGAGAGATTATGAATTCAGTTGTTGACAGGCTGATTCTGATAAGCTTCCGGGACACACAAATGTGTTGAGCAGGGAGTTGAATATAGAGATCTAAAGCCGAGGGGAGGGGCAATAAGCAAAGATACATGTTTGGGACTCAGCAGTGTAGATGGGCGTTAAACTCGCAGAGAGCAGGCAAGGAGTGGAAAAGTCAAGTGTCAGGGAGAGAGCACTGAGCAACATCATCACGGAAGGGGTGGGTGGAAGAGCCCAGGTAAGAGATGGCAAGTGACGGTGAAGCTGAATGGAGAGCACCAGGGCCTGGGGCGTCTTGGAAGCTGTGAACTAGCACCAAGGAGGTGAGCATGGTCAGTGGTGTAAAAGGGCAGAGACCCGGGAAGACAGGGCCTGACTAGTCCACGGGTTTAGAGATGGTAGAAGTGACAGGTGACGGTGCCAGCTGTGGGGGAGCAGAGGGCAGCCCACCCTGATGGGAACTAAATGGTAGACTCTGGAATGGGGACAGCAAGTAAAGAGTGAAGGGGACGGGGGATGGTTGCAGACGGGGTGGAGGAGTCTGCAGCCGACAGCAGGCTAGGAGGCAAGGAGAGCAGGGGAGACGTGCAGAAGGTGTCGTGCTGGGGCAGGGAGGAAGAGGAGGGGATCAAGGCTCCTGGGGAGTGCTGGCCTTGCCAGGGTGGGGAACCTGTGGCCTCAAGGCCACATGTGGCCCTCCAGATCCCCAACTGCGGCCCCTCGACCGAATCCAAACTTCACGGAACAAATCCCTTTATTGGATTCAGTCCAAAGGCCACATTCAAGGATCCAGAAGGCCACATGTGGCCCCAGGGCTGCAGGTTCCCAATCCTGATGCACCCAGCCTCGGCACCAGGAGAAGGGCTTGGGTGGCTTGCAGGCAGGTGAATTTGTATAGGAAGGCAGGGGAGATCATTTTATCTTTGGCTTCCGGAGATCACATACTTCCACCTTTCTGTTATCACGTTAACGTGCTCACACTTCACAGAGTTTGCAGGGCCATGGTGAGCTTCCTGGGGAAAATGTTCAGTTGTGGTGGGGCCACAGGGAGGACAGGCAGAACGTGGATGACAGAATCTAATGTTAGAACCAGGGAAATAGCACAACCCGAACAACCTTGTGATTAAGAAAAAATAGGAAAGGAGAGAAAAAGAGCTAAAACTCACGTAGCCAGGACAGTGACGATGAGCCTGGTCATCAAGAGCCTGGACTAGCAGATGGGGCTGGCGCTGCCGTTTGCCATGGTTTCTGGTGAGGGTCAGACTGAGGTGCGTGGCAGGGCAGGGGGGCAAGTGTGCTTGCTTGAGGTCTCCCACCCACACCACTAGCCAGGGTCCCCAAAGGTATCCACATCTGAATCCAGAACCATTACCTCACATGATGAAAGGGACCTTGCAGATTTGATTACATCAAGAATCTTGGGACAGGAGACTGTGCCAGGTTATCCAGGTGGGCCCCAGGTCATCACAAGGGAAGCTAGAGGCTCAGAGTGAGCCGCAGAGGTGGCAACGGAAACACAGAGTGAGGTGCAGGAGGGGCCAGGAGCCAAGGAGTGCAGGTGCCTCTAGAATGAATCTGAGACAGGCAAGGAAATAAATTCTCCCCTGAAGCCTCTGGAGCACAGCCCTGCTGACACCTTGCCACCTTCAGATGTCAGACTCGCAGAAGTGGAAAAGAATAGAGTTGTGCTGTGTTAAGCCACTAACTTTGTAGTAACTTTTTGACAGCGGCAATAGGAAACAAACACACTCCCATATAGCATAGGAGGGTTAGTGGTGCACATGGGGGCTTTGGGCTTTTGCCAAAACTTCAGGGGCAAGACGTGTCACTGGGCTCCTCTGCATATACTAACTTCAGCCCTTCCTGGGGTTCCCACCCTGACCCTGGATTATTCACCCATAGGCAGAATGCTTTCTGTATTGCCAACAAGGTCAACCTTAAAGTCGGTGAGGCCCGAGCCCAGCCAGGCCACTTAGCATAACAGGCTGAGCCCTGACGGTACCATTCCGATTCTTTCATTTGAAGGTCAGTGCTTTACAGATGCACTGTGGAAGGTTGGCAGCCCTGCATTTGCTAGTGCCAGTGGGGCAGAGCTGCCTCTTAACTGAACCACAACCTGCCTCACCCTGTCACCGTGGGGCACTGGGAGTCTGCTCACCTTTCCTGGCTCATGCTCAGTGCAGAAGGAGCTGGGGACAGCGAGTTCGGACAGATTGCAGGTGAAAGGAGGCCATCTCACCAGGCCCAGGTGGCCCATGAGGCCAGGGTCCCGCAACAGCGCCCACTGACCCCAGGCCCTGCCAACCACAACTGGCATCCAGGGCACCTGCACACTGAAGGTGAAGAGACAGGAGACCCCTGGCTACCAGCAGGCCCCCTCCTCAACCCTGTGTGGCTCATTCCTGTCATGAAAGCAATTTCCAAGCTAGCTTCCTGCAGAGAATTAGCATCACATGCTAAGCCCTGACAGTACTGTTGTGATTCTTTCATTTGGAGCACATGCTCACTATAGACTTTCTTTCAAATAAGTCATATTTGTTTCCAAAGGAGAACATTTCTCTGGGCTCACATGACACCCCAAAAGACAACAGCAGCACCACAGTCTCCATTCCATTCCAGGCACTAGGGCCTTCCTGTCAAAATCTGGAGAGCGCCTGCAATTGTAGCTGTGTTCCTACCATGCTCCTAAAATAAGGACCGCTGACCTGCAGGCTCTCTTCCAGGGAATATTAATTTGCATAAACTTACGCTGCTCGAGGGGACTGAAACACCAGGCTGTGGGACGGCAGGAGGCAGCAGCCCCGGTGTAGGCTCTGGCAGGCCGTGTAAAGCAGTAAACCCAGTCAGAGGTGATGGACATGATCCTTTGGCCTAAGTTCCCCCAAATTCCAGCATGCCTCCTAGGAGTAAGTGTAGCTCTCCAATATGAGGCTACCTAAATTCATATTAGTCAAAGTCTTTTTTTACCTAATTGTCTAAACTGAGTTAAGGGAACAGAAAACAGTCATTGATTGGTCAGAGCCCAGGGCATCCACCTGGCCACGTTTTATTAGTGGCCCAGGATTACTGGGCCTTAAAGGTCAGGGCCCGTGTGCACTCATGCATGCCCTGTGCCCTGCGGTAAGCACACCTGGGCCGGGCCTCCTTCCCAGAGCAGGCTATCCGGGGCGCTTTCTCTTCATCTCCACTCAGTGCTTGAAAATTTAGGCTGGTGTCTTAAATGTTCAGGAAATGGGAGTGAAGTCTCTCTTGGCTCTCTTATCTCTGCATTGGGAGTTGTTGCATCTGGCACGTTGATTGCCATGTGGCTATTATTCCCTGCATGGAAGCCCCTCACCTGGTAATCACACTGGGAGGCAGGTGTGGTTGAGCCCAGAGCTGTTAACCACTCCTGCAGCTCAGAAAACAATACCGTCGGAGGTCATCTGGCAGGCCCTGATCAGAAAGTAGCTATAATTGAAAGTAGATGAGATCAACTACATATCTTGAGCAGTCCACACTTAATTCTGCTAAAATCATATCATGGCATTCGGGTATTATAAAAATGACTTGAAAACCCGTCTTGATAAAGCCAGTACATGCATTTGGTTTCAGATTGGATTGTGGTCAATATTTGCCTGGCAAGGGCAGACCCTCTGTGGAAGGTGAAAGAATGTCCCCAAAGATGTCCTCTAATCCTCAGACCCTGTGAACATGCTAGGTTATGTGGCAAAGGAGATTAAAGGCACAAATGGGATTAAGGCTGCTAATGGATGGCCCCAAAACAGAGAGATTATCTTGGTTTATCTGGGTAGAACCAACGTAATCACAGGGGTCCTTATCAGTGAAGAGGGAGGCAGAAGAGGGAGACGGGAGGGATGGCAGCCTGAGGAGGACTCGGCCTGACCTTGATAGCTTTGAAGGTGGAGACAGGAGCTGAGAGCCGGGGATACAGGTGACCCCTGGAAGCAATCGCCCGTAGAGCCGCCGGAAGGAAGGCAGCCTGCAGACACCTCAATCTTGACCCAGTGAGACCATTTCAGACCTCTGACCTCCAGAACTGTCAGATGATAAATTTGTGTTGTTTTAAGCCACTGTGTTTGTGGAAACTTTTTAAAGCAGCCATAGGAAACGAATGCACTTTCTTAACCCTGGTTTCTTAGCTTCAGCAATATTTACATTTTGGTCTGGAAAATTTTTGCTGTGAGGACTGTTGTGTGAATTGTAGGATATTTAGTAGGCTTTCTCACCTCTACCCACTAGATGTAGAGCCTCCCCTCCTCGAGTTGGAGAAACCAAAAACATCTCCAGACATTGCCCTGGGGGTGGGGTGGGGAGAGGAGGGAGGGAAAATCCCCCAGCTCAGAACCATTGCTCTAAACTCACCTTCTAACATACACTTACCCTGTGCACGTGGGATTCCCGTCACTGACTTGAACTTTAGGAAGGGTGGCTGTGTATTTAAGTGTATATTATAAGGTGTAATTAGGAAGGATGACAGTGTATTTATGGCCCCACCTGCGTGCTCTGGGGTCTCGGACTGTGATGTTCCTGTGCATAGCGCACAGGGGCCCCTCGGCCCAGCAGTCCCTGAGGGCTCAGTCTGCAGCAGAGACGGACAGTAGGGAGTGGTGGGGTGTGTGGTGAACCGAAGGTGCAGATGCCTTTGGAAGGAGAGAGTCACCCCTCAGCTCTAGCCAATTGTCATATCAGAGTATTAGCAGACCTTCTCGTTTTTCAAGAGTATAGACATCATGAATGTTGTGAGGAAGCTCCTAGTTTGAAAACGCAGGATAAACTAGCTCTTTGTCTTCCGGCCAGTTCCAGCCTGCAGGCCTCACTCCCGAGACCCTGGATCGGAGGCCTGTGAAATGATCCTCTTGCCACGCCCTTCGACACGGGAGCACCACTGGCAAGACGTCTGGATACTTTTCCAGTAAGAGTCTAACCAGTGCCAGAGGAAGAAGTAAATCTATGTATTGATTAAGGCTATTACTGCCTTACCACCACTTTTCTGCCACTGTCACTGCCTCAGCCCACAGCTGGCCAACCTCTCCAAGGCAGGAGCTGGGGGTCATATGCTGTCTCCTGCTCCTCACCTCCCAGCCAGCCTGCAGCCGAGGCCTGGACAGCACACCACTGCGATATCTCGGGGACCTCCTGCTCGCACTGGCATTAAGGCCATGCCATGCTTGCCTGATGCTTCCTAACAGTGAAACCGCCCTTGCAAATTAATAAAAAGGGGTGCAAGGTGAGAACTGTGATAAGGGCCTATCCAAAAGTGAGGCACAGGCTTAACTAAAAATAATGATAATAATTAGCCACTGTCCCCGTTTGCTTCTCTATAATTGCCACTCTGGAGCCACATACCTGGTGGTCATAAAGATTCTTAGCTTTCTCCATAGATAACATCTCCTTTTTGAAACCTAGGGGAAGTTTCTGAGATATCTTCCAGGTCCCACATTTCCAGTGGAATGGCTGATCCACCCAGACCAGTGGCCCATACCGAGGAACTGACTCAACTGGTCTTGTGACCCCCACCCAGGAACCTGGTCAACAAAGAAGACAATTTCTACAACCCTATGGTTCCACCTGAACCCAGCCAATCGGCAGATTT
>CAUYRT010086528.1:0-39678 GCA_963574885.1 Lepilemur ruficaudatus | reverse complement strand
GCTCAAGGTCAGGAGTTTGAAACCAGCCTGAGCAAGAGTGAGACCCCGTCTCTACTATAAATAGAAAGAAATTAATTGGTCAACTAAAAATATATAGAAAAAATTAGCTGGGCATGGTGGCACATGCCTGTAGTCCCAGCTCCTCAGGAGGCTGAGGCAGAAGGATCACTTGAGCCCAGGAGTGTGAGGTTGCTGTGAGCTAGGCTGATGCCACGGCACTCTACAGCCTGGGCAACAGAGTGAGACTTTGTCTCAAAAAAACAAACAAACAAAAAAAAACCTTAGTGGTTCTGGATCTAACTTAGGAAAGATTTCAGACTTATTCTGTAAAGCTTTTTATTTGATTCAGATGAAGGAGACTTAACTCCTATGTATAACAACATGGAATCATGATTTAAAAATGACAATGATACCCTCAAATACATCATTAACGACTTTACTGAAACCAAACATTGGTTCAATGGAAACTCTGTAAGTAAATGGAATGCTTGGATATGACCATTACGTAAAGTAGATAATGGTTTTGGATACTGGATAGATCAATAATCAGGGCATATCTGGAAAGGGAATTAATCACATTTAATCGGTGTTGGAATGCATGGATCACTTTATCAAATTTATAGAAATATTTTTTGCTCCTATATTAGCTTAAAAAACAATCATTTTCAAAATGACAATGTGCAGATGCCAACATGACAAAAAATAATCATGGTATTCATATTACTCATGATTGGTGGGTAATGGGATCCACCTTAATACTTTAACTCAATAATACTGGGTTGTTCATTCTATGTGATAATAAGACAAGTAAAAGTTTTCCACTCCAGTGATCTGGACACTGCAGTTTGAATTATCTTTTACCCCAAATAACTAAATATGACCTTCTAAATGCTAGTTGAATCGTTAACTTGGGATCATTTGTACATAGAATAATCCCCCATAGATAAGTTTCTCATGAACCTCAACACCCAATTATATAAAGAAGTTCTGGGTTTCATTCTCTTATTAGAGCACTCTGCCCTCCACTAGGAGTCTCTGAATTAGAAAAACCACTTATCAATATTTCTACGACTCTTGAAAAAAAATTTACTGATACCTTAACTTCTCTCCAAGTGATACAATCTGAAATGAGTAGTTTAGCCTCAGTAGTACAGATGCTTCTTGACTTATACTATGGTCATGTCTGGATAAACCCATGTAAGTTGAAAATACCATGAGTTAAAAATGCACTTTCAACTGATATTTTCAACTTATGAGGAGTATTGGATGTGACCCCACTGTCAAGGAGTCAAGGAGTGTACTAAACATGTATTGCTTTTGCACCACTGTAAAGTTGAAAAATCATAAATTGAATCATTGTAAGTCACGGACCATCTGTACTCCAAAACAGAAGAGTTCTTGATGCCCTAACGACATAATAAGGAGGAGCTTGTGCTCTTATTGGAGAAAAATGCTGTTTTTATGTCATATTGAGTCAGGAATTATAAGCCCAGAATCCCCATGACCTAAAAGATCAAATCCAAGTATTCCACCTACTTGGGAAAGCCCAATCAGTTGATCCATTCAACTGGTTAGATTTTGGCTTTTAGAGCCCTTGGCTTTGGGGTATTTTTTGAAACTCTTGATATTATCCTATTAGTCAAATTGATTATATCCCTTGTACACTGTATTCTTTCAGGAGGCTTACATGCTTGTCAGCAGCCACTAATTCACTGGATGATCTCCACGAGAAGTGAACAACAGAAACTATATGAACTCAAATCATCAGAAAATAACCTATTGGGGCTGGGCGTGGTGGCTCACGCCTGTAATCCTAGCACTCCGGGAGGTCAAGGCAGGAGGATCACTTGAGGTCAGGAGTTTGAGACCACCTTGAGCAAGAGCGAGACCTCATCTTTACTAAAACTTGAAAAAATTAGCTGGGTATGGTGGCACATGCCTGTAGTCCCAGCTACTTGGGAGGCTGAGGCAGGAGGATCGCCTGAGCCCAAGAGTTGGAGGTTGCTGTGAGCTAGGCTGACGCCACGGCACTCTAGCCCAGGCAACAGAGTGAGAGTCTGTCTCAAGAAAAAAAAAGTACAATATTAGGATGATTGAGTTAATGAACATAAAATATCCAATCAAGAAATTTAACAGCTATGTTATAATGGTTTAACCACCCTTGGAGTATTGTATTCAGCTCTTGAAACTGTACTTTACTAAGGATATTTAATAACCAAGAGAAGGCAAATGAAGTTGTCCTAAAACCATAGATGTAGAAAAATTTACAAAGAATGGTTGAAGAAATGAGGGAATGTTTATCTTAGAGAAAAGAAGACTTAGGGGATACAGGTTCTCTGTCTTCAAATACTGAAAGACCTCACTTCTAACAGAGGGTGTCCTCTGTCTGATTGTAGAGTGTAGAGTCACAGGATCAGGGGTTCAAGATAATAAACTACTCTCTAACGATGAGTGCTGCCCAACAACGGGATGGGAACTCCCTGTCACCAGAAATGTTCAAACGGGGTTTGGATGACCAAACTTGTGGAAGACTACAGAAGAGTCTGTTGGGATATTGCATAGTGGAATAGCATTTTACACAGAAGTTAGGCTCTGAAGTCAGCAAGGCAAAAATTACATACAGCCAAAATTGTCTTAAAATTTACCTATTAAGTTTGATATATGGATCATGGTTTTGGGGCATGTGATATATATGTAGTAACATATATTTAATAATGCACAATATAATAAACAATGCAATCTTTTAAACACTGGTATCACAAAACCCTGTGATACGTTTTATAGGTGTGTGGGGATAAAATAAAGTAACCACCAATTCAAGTCTCCTATTTCACATTCACTTTGGGGCACATACCGATGGGGTGTAATAAATTAATGTCATTGCTGATAGCACCTCACTCTTTCCTCCTACTACCCAATAAGTGCATTTGGTTGGATTATTGTATAATAAAGAATCTGACTAGCTTGTGCCCCTGGTTCCTGGGAGGGAAACTGTAAATCCTTGGAATTTCCCAATTAATAGAAGTACCTTTGTTATTCATGAGCCTTTTGGATCACACTTGAGTTTATGGTAAGAGATCAGGTAACTTAGGATGGGGGCTGGTCAGAAAGACAAGTACATGAGGAGAAGATTGGGACTTTGAGCCAGTCTGACCTCCAGGAGGGTAAAGGGGCTGGATATTGAGTTTAGTCTCAGGGTCAATGATTCACTCAGTCATGCTTGCATAATGAAACCCTAATAAAAGCTCTGGACATCGAGCTGAGTGGAGCTCTCTGGTTGGTGTGCCCGTCAATGTACAAGAGGGTGATGCATTCTGGTTCTACAGAAACAGGGCATGGAAGCTCTGGACTCAAGACCCTCCTAGACCTTTCCCGATGCATCTCTTTATTTGGCTGGTTCTGATTTGTATCCTTTACAAAATTATAATTGTTAAGTATAGTGCTTTCCTGAGTTGTGTGAATTGTTCTAATGAATTATCAAACATGTGGGTGTTGTTGTGGGAACTTCCAAATTTGTGGCAAGTGGTCAGAAGCATGAGTGGCCTGGAGCCCCCGAAATGTGGCTGGCTTCTGAAGGGCAGCCTTATGGTTGACCATGTCCTTAAACCTGCGTAGTCATAGCTAGGCATGGTGGTGTGCACCTATGGTCCTAGCTACTGGGGAGGCTGAGGCAGGAGGATCCCTTGAGCCCAGGAGTTGGAGGCTGCAGTGACCTATGATAGCACCACTGCACTCCAGCCTGAATAACAGAGCAAGACCTTGTCTCAAAAAACAAAAACAAACAAAAAACCTGTAGAGTCTGACACCAACTCTGGGTGGTTAGCACCAAAATTGTTTGGCAGCATGCCAGTTGGTGTCTGAGAACATCCTGAGTTAAGGAAATACAGGATGTGATTGTACAATACCTGCAAAGAGCCTTGTAACTCCAAAATCTTATTTTTTTAAAGCAAAGAGCCAAACAAAATGAATACTTTTATCTTGGTCCACAAAAAAAGCTATTAGGTGACTGTTTCTTTCACCATCTCACTTTATGAAACCTACGTTCAAAAGACGCAAGAAAACTGGAACAGAAAACTGGTCCCATAAAGTTAGGAAGTGAAGGTGAAGTCTCTCTTTCTAAATCAGAGTATGGCCAGGGAGACACTAACAGCACAATAACAAGATGAGCATGCCTATGGCCTAATGGCTTACAGGTTGCCAAGATTTTTCTTTTTCTTTCTTTTCTTTCAGAGAGATGTGAATCAAAAATACCCACTGCCAATTTCACAGAAACGTAGGGGGAGGGGAAATCTACTTGCAAGGTCTTTCAGGCCCACAAGGACAATGCATTATTTTCTCAGTCCCTTCATTCGGAGGCCTAACAGCGGCAGTATTCATCCAAACACAACATCTATTCACATGCCTTATGATGCCCCAGAGACGCTGCCCTGTTCCCTTGGCACAGAAGGGAGTTCCCAGGGAGCAGAACTGGGAACAAAGGTGGAAGTTACAGGGGGACCTTCTCAGCTCACTGTAAGGAAGGACTTTCTGAGTGGAGGAGGCTTCTCAGGAGACAGAGAACACACCCTCTGTTAACAGCAGGGTCTAAGCCGAGGGCCACAGCCACATCCCGGGATAAGTGGATGAGGATGTGCACAAAGATACGGGATAAGGACACCAGATGACATCTAGGTCCCTGCAGTTCTGACAGTCTGGTCCTAACCTAACTGTAGGTTCAAAGAAAAACCAGGGAAAATAATCTCACCTAAGGAGCCTTCTCAGCTGTGTTCTTACCGCAGATATGTCTCAACAATAAATCCCACTAGAGTACCTACCGGCATGATGTTATTTAGGGCAGTTAAGGGAGATTTTAGAACTACTGCAATGCCATTTAAATTCATTATCTAATGCTAATTAAAATGATCTGTTTCGCTGTCACCAAGGAAAATCTTGTTAGGGAAACTGATGAAGTGCAGCGAGCTCTGAGCTGGGAGCAGATGTGAGCTTATGCCACACACCCCACACCGATGACAATTACGGGTGGGGGGATTAACCTGGCAGCGCACCCGGCCTCGGGCAGGTTTCGAGCTATGATTGCACCAGGCAGGCGCCTGAAGAGCACTCGACTGGAGAGCAGACCTGCCTCTGATCCTCTCCGTCAGTTACCCTGGGGCAGTCACCTAACCTCTATGGGTTGGGTCAGATTAGTGGTTTTCAACCTCGATGCCCATTAGAATCACCAAGGGAACTTGTAACAATTTGGATTCCCCACCCCAGACCAGTTAGCTAAGAGTCCTTGGAGATGGGCACTGACATGAGTATTTCAAAGCTCCTCAGGTGATTCCAATGTGCAGGTGTTACTGGTGACTACTGCATTGGACGGTCCTTAAGGACTCCTCCAGCCTTGTGCTCCTGTGTTCTTCCCCACTTCCAGATGAACTGAGTGACGGGAAACCAGTGGCTTACTTCACCACTCCCTTGCAGACACTGCTTATGAGTCTGACTCAACGGAATTCCCCGTGACTATCCGCTAGGTGGTAATTGCTGTTAAACCATGGTCCACGTCTCGGTTATTTTTGGATATTCCTACCGCATATGAGGTGCTCAGTAGTCACGTGATAAATGAGTGGTGCAGAGGCCAACAATTCAATTTGTAATTCACCCTATCTTTCTGCTTCATTGTGAGAGGCATTTAAACCATTTTGCTGCTCTGTATCACTTACCAGGAGAGTGAGTTACAGAATGTAAATAATGTATTAGATTCATCTTTAATAACAGAATAGCCCAAAATAGTAGTGGCTTAAACAAGAAAATTCATATCTCTAACACATACAATTTTGGAATTCAAAATATGGTCCTGGAAACAGTATCATTGATATCACCTGGGAACTTGTTGGAAATGTAAACTCTTGGGCTCCAAACCAGACCTACTAAAATAGAAACTTTGGGATTGTGGAACAAAACTCTGTTTTAACAAGCCCTCCAGGTGATTCAAGAACCACTGCCATGAACGAATTTGACAGCTAGCCAGTCCAAGACTAGTACAGCAATTCCATGAATTTGTCAGGGACATGCACTCCCCTCTGCTTACCACTCCTTCACCCCTAGGGAACAAACATTGTCCACATGATCCAATATAGTTGCTGGAGCTCCAGCCATCACAACCAAGTTCAAAGGAGCAGGCCAGAGAAAAGTCCAGAGATGGGCATTCACTCTCCTTTAACATGACTTCTTGTCTAAGTACAACACATCTTCTCACATCTTATTGAAAACAAAAAACTTTTCTGTGAAGAAAGCTGGAAAAGATTGTTAGCTGGACCCACAGCCACCCAATGAAAAATTGAGGTTCTGTTTCTGAGGCATTGAGATAGTAAGCTAGTTGTTTCTGCCTTAGTCATTTAACAATGGAGATAAAGAAAACTAAAATTTATGAGTGCTTTCTGTGTCCAGGCACTGTGTTAGATTCAGTATGTGATAGTATCTTCTTTAACCTTTCCAATTCTATGGGGAATTGTTCTCATTTTATAAATGAGAAAACTAGGGCTTGAAGAGGTTGGTTAATGTGCCCAATGTCACGTAAGTAGGAAGTGCTGGAGCAGAATTCCAACGCACCAGTTTATCTGCACAGCATGCATTCTTAGCCTCTAAGTTATGCTGCTCTGATGAAAGTATTGGTGGAGGAAGAGAAAAATGATGAGTAATAACTGATATTTTATATCCAGTCCTCATTAGCAGGAATGAGATAACTTTGGTTTTGCCACCGCTTAACAAAGCTGAGTTTGCAAAGCAACCCCACCCCACTCCAAATGGTCAGTTTGTTGTAAGACTACATTTTCAGATCATTTAGAGCAGGTCTGCCGTGGTAGCTGCACATTAGGCAGCATGGAGCTAACGCTATGGAGAATCCAGGGTTTGTGGGGCCTGAAGCTTTTACAGTTTAGGATCCCCTTTAAGAAAAAAATTATTAAACTACAGATGCAAAATTAGGCAGTTGGCTTTGGACCATCCAGCAAGCTAGGGGCTAGCCGTGATACTCAAGCCTTACTGGCTTTACAGGAAATCTGTCTCCAGCCTAATGCTTCCTTTCCTTGCACAGATATCTGCTGACAGCACCAAGGATGGTTCGCAGGTCCTGGAATCACAACATCATGAACTGTTTCATTTAGAAGGAACCCTGGCATTCATCATTGGTTTTTTTTCCCCTCTGTTTTAACAGCAAACAAAAGGAAATCGTACTCCAAATCTGAATATGTTATGTTAAACAGATGTATGTGGGGCTGCTCTGGTTGGAGGCTGGACCATAGGTCCGGAGCCCCACCTGCTCCTGCCCATTGCAGCTCCAGAGGCATCTTGGGGCACTCTGAGGCTTTGAGGAACCTGTCTTAAAGCCACCAGATCTATTCCAAGCCTCACTTCTTATGGAGGAGAGAACAAAGACCCAGAAAGGTTAAACAGCTCAGCCTGGGTCACCACCTCGTTATTGGCAGGGTGGGGCCTGCACCGTTACCTATCCACAGGTCTTCTCACTATACCAAAATCTTTGATTTCTAGGCCAGCCTTCAAAAGCCTTTTGTCAAGCTCTCACCTTATTCCAAATGTATTTGTAGTACAAAAGAATCAAACCACAAGATATTACCCATTTCTATGGAAAATGTAAAAAAACCTCTCTTCTGCTGCAGACCTGGCAGAGCAGGGATGTGTGCTCCCTCAGCTTAGGTCCCTGGAGGTCATTCCCTGAACTGCTGGTCCACACACTAGCCAAGTCCCTGGCACACCCAGGGGATGGAAAGAGGCAGAGACTGGAACCAGTGGGCAGCATTTGTACCCTTGAAGGGAAAAGAGCAAGATTTCTTGGGGTCACGAAATATATTTAAAAGTTATGTATAAAGAGAAGCTACCTTATTGTATAAAAAAACAGAGATTTAAAGAAATATTACAAGTAGGTACACAGCTATTTTCTATCTTTGATTTTTATTGCTGACTTAAATATGTGCTGTAAACTTAATCCTCCCCACTTGCTGGAGTTGCATGTCTTTTTCTGAGTAGGCTTCTGGCCTTGGCAGAACTTTGCCTTAAGAAACTTCTCCAGAGAGAGATTTTAACTCACTACTCATTTTCATTTTGGTGTCACTTTACTTTTTGCCCACCTAAGTCTTGTAATAAACTTTCCCATCGTGTCATCTGCTTTTTCTTTCACGGCTTTTCTTGATTTGAACAATTCTCAAGTTGTTTATGGGCAAAATTACCTGATTTAGATCTTATAATTAAAACAAAGTTCTATCAGTCTCTTGCTTTCCCTAATTAAAAAAATTTCACTTAAAAATCTCAAGCTGGTAAGAAGCCTTAATGTTATTCAGTAACTAAAATTGCAACTCTCTAAAGCTTTCTTTAAAACAAACGTAAACTTACAATGCAATCTTAATGTAACAGAATAGCTTTCCACAGAATAGTCACATGATGACTACAGTTGACAACAAATGGTAACTGGAAACAGTTTGGTTCTCCTACTTGGGAAACAGGCATTGACTGGCTGTTAACTTTTAGGAGGAGTGACTAGATCTTCTAGGTTTTGTTGTACTAAAAGGTTGCAAAATAACCAGATAATGACGTCTAAAGTAATACAGAAACAACAAAAATTTACCTTGTAATGTCAAAACTATTATTTTTAGAACATTAAAAACATGATTCTCATACAAACATATGTGTCAAAGATTTATGTAACTCACTAATGAGAAAACAGTTAACTACTGGATCTTGAAAGGAAGATCCAGTAGATTGAAATGATATTCACATAAAAAATACATACTTCTTCAGTGAAAGGAAGACTACTGGAATAAGATTGAAAATTAGATTAATACCAGGTAATATTCTATAGGGTAATAAAACTAATCTTTGGAATTGTCTCTGTGATTAGACAGACATTCCTTGCAATTTACTGATACTCTACACATTATCCACCTTTCCAGAGTCTGGGCCTTAATTAATAGAATAGTATGGTAAACAAAATTACAGTCCCCCTAGAAAGACAAACAGCCCTGTGGTTTTGCGGACAATACTCTAGAATCTCTTTGAATGGGGCAGATCTTTTTGCCTTATTTCTAGGCTTTGGATAATTTTACTTAACAGTACTGTAAGTTTGTGTGTGTGTGTGTGTGTGTGTGTGTGTGTATGTGAGTTATTTTTTCTTTTCAATCTGTAAACCGTAACAACCCTGTGACTTGGGAACGAAACAATGCAAGGAATATCTGATCCATCTAGGGAATCAAAACACCTACAGAGTTTTACAGTGCAGGTTCCTTCACGTGTACAATCTGATTTGACTGTGACTCAACCTCACTGAGATTTTCAGGTACCGTCCCTATTTTCATAAATAAGAAAATGGAGGCTCCTAAAGATCGTGACTTGTCCACATTCCTGGTGAGAACCAGGGCCAAGCTGCAAAGCCAGATCGTCCCCCAAAAAACCCCAGGTGTTTTTCATTGTGCTGCTTCTTTCAACAACCCCTCACATTGTAAGGAATCTTGTGATTTAAAAAACTCTTAGTAAATTGAGGGAACATGAGGCAGGGAGTTTTGTTTTATAGATGGGGACGCTGAGGACCAAGATCACCTGTCTGGCAAGTGGCAGAACCCAAATAGTGTCCAAGTTGTTCCCCCAAAAAGCCCAAAGCCATTGTGCCTACAAAACAATCACCTGGAGTTAGCCCCCTTTGTCTCCTGGCACCGACCCAACCTCCATCTCTGGATGCCAAGACTGCTATACAACTTGAAGCCCCCACTTCTCTGCTGTACCTATGCCTATCAGAGCAGATAAGTGAGCTCATTTCACCCTTCTGCCCCAAGAAAAGAAACTCCCTTGCTAACTAACCTGTCTAGCTCTCTGCCATCTAACCTAAGCAAGCTGACAGACTTCACAGGAAGGTGTTAATGACAGGCAACAGCTAAAGGTGCCATTCCTACCTAGGTTATTCACATTTTAAAAGGCACTCATTTTGGCTTAAGTGCTTTCACCTTTTGCTTCCTAACCTGTGGGCAGAAGTGACTGCACCTGCAGCAAACCCAATCTTAGCCCAGGCTAAAATATCTACAGCTGCCAAGGGCATGAAGGCTCATGTTTGACTACTTTTCAAATGTACATAGCTGATGTTTAAAATTTTAAATGATCTATTTAAAAGTGGTAATTAATTTATGGAAGTTTCTATGTGACATCTTAGTGAATAAATGTTTAAAAGTACACTGTATCACTCTGGGAGGCCAAGGCGGGTGGATCGCTCAAAGTCAGGAGTTCGAAACCAGCCTGAGCAAGAGCGAGACCCCGTGTCTACTAATAATAGAAAGAAATTAATTGGCCAATTAAATATATATAGAAAAACTTAGCCGGGCATGGTGGCGCATGCCTGTAGTCCCAGCTACTCGGGAGGCTGAGGCAGAAGGATCGCTTGAGCCCAGGAGTTTGAGGTTGCTGTGAGCTAGGCTAACGCCACGGCACTCAAGCCTGGGCAACAGAGTGAGACTCTGTCTCAAAAAAAAAAAAAAAAAAAAAAAGTACAACTGTAACTTTGCGTGTAGGGGCACGGGCGGATGAAATGTTCCATGGGAAAAATCTCAAGGGCAGAAACTTTATCCTCACGTCCTTATGGAGACCCAGTGAAGTGTGATTACCTTCATTTTATAAATGAGGAAACGAAAGCAGAGAGGTTATGTAGCTCACCCAAGATCATCCAGCTACAGAGCCAGGCTTCAAATCAGAATGTGGTCCCCGGCCTGTGCTTCCAGCCACTATCCTGTATTGTTTCTGATCTTCATTTTCCAAAGGGGTGTGATTTGTGTGCAAATATGCAGCAGACGACACCTCATCCTAACCCTGCTCACCTCTAGGGAGGGCCCAGCAGTAAAGAAAACTTTTAAGTGGGGGGAAAAGCTACTATAGAAAAGCAAACCAGGCTTCTGTAGGGACTGGGAAGCACTGACAACAGGGAAGGAACCATATTTTACCAACTGTAATACGCTTGACTCTAAGACCTACCATTATTTTATCTACCACTAAAAAAAAACTGCCTATTAAACAGTGGTCACACTAATATGCCATAGACTATAAGTTACAAAGTGAAAGATTTGTTAAAATGTGAAAAAACGCACATTTCTTTTCGAATTGATGAAATATAGTAACATCCAGGCAGGCAGCTCCAGGCTATGGTCTGCAGTGTGAGATCCCAGGGAAAGGGAGAGCGGCTTTCACGATTTTTCTCACAGAAGCCCTAGACCTCTAAGTGCTCTGGTTTTGGTCTTATGTCAGATCCTGATTTGATGCTACTTATTAATAGAGTACAGACACCTCCTGACGTACAGTGGTTCGACTCAGGATTTTAAAACGTTGTGAAAGTTGAAACGACGATACAAAAGCGATACTCTTTCAGGACCCTCCTCAACTTACCATGAGTCTACGACCCAATCACGTAGCCCCGTGGAAGGTTGAGGAGTATCAGTACTTCATCCATTACCTAATCACCACGGCCAAGGAAATGGAATTTATTGTGATTTGGGAGACTGATTTGTGCACCCCTGGTCGAGGCAGATCGTGAGGATTCCACCCACTCTAATAAGATGACAGTGAACTGTGGAAGGCGGGGGAGGCCCCGAGAGGTGCCAGCCAGACCAAAAGCGTGTGTCTACCAGGTTATTATTACCAACAGACTGAGAACTATACTTAAGATATGGAATAATACAAATGGGGTCAAATAGTCGATGTAGTAAGAGAAAACAAAATCCACATCTCCTTTGTTTCCTGAAAAGCGCTTTCCTGCTGTTACACAAGTCTTTTAAGATCCATTTCTATCACTGCCTACTGCTCAACGTAGTAACACCAAGTCAGGGCGTCTTTACTGGTAGGTAAATCAATAAGAACAAGTTTAAAATGCAAGAGGATTTCTATCTAAAAGGAAAGTCTGTTTTTAAGCATCTGGAAGTCATTTAAAATATCTAAATTACTCATTATGCTTAATTATAGTTATCAAGGGCTCAAAGTGAGATGATTCTCATGACCTTACCAGACTCCTCTCACCTTCCCCTCACGTAGTGGTTACTTATCAGGCGCAATGAAGAGCTCATCATTTCCTCCCAAGATACAATTAACTCCCTAAAAACAAGAGAGCATGGGGCAAAACTTCTCATTCCCACATTTTTGCCGCTCTATCTGTCCACTTACATCCAGCAATGGGCACGAGTCCTTGTTTAAAAACTGGATAAAACATTTTGGTGCAAGATTCCAAACACCATCCATTATACGGATGGGAGTAAAAGCATCCACAGTTATCTTCCAAGGCACTGTTTCGAGTGGAAACACACAGCAATCAGTGTCTGCACACTCTGGAATGCACGGCAGTCATTTCGTTACTATTTATAAAAGACACACAATTCAAAGAGCATATTGCATCTCCTGGTTAAGGCCGTTCATTTGAAAAATCTTAATAATTCACCTGGGAAAAGGGGGATTTAGGGCACTTTGGCAGTGGTGTTTTTAAATTTAGAAAAAATGATTATAAACTTAGTTTCCTTAGGTTAAGCAATATTAGAGGTGAGAAAAGAGCTCAAGTGGCAAATTTCTGTTTGTTTAGTTCATTAGTTTTGGTCTAGAAATACATACTTTGATTACTGACTAACTGCTGCTGCGATCTTGTGTTCTCTTGTGTGTATTCTAAATATACACATCCTAATCTTTCTAAGACTTACTCTTAAAGGTGATTAATCTGCTATAATTAATATGTAACCTTTTCAAAATCTTACTGAAAATAGAAATGGAAGTGCCATCTCATATAAAGAGCCAATCCTTTGAGTTCAGTCATGCAGGAAGCCATTTCCTCTAAAAGGTCCTTATTCCGTTATGCAAATGCTTAACAAACCAGACTTACAAGGAAAATGGAGTTCTCCTTCCTTCTAGACAACATCTGATCCCGGGGAAGGAATGGGGTTTGACGCAAACTAAAAATGACAATAAGCTGAATTTTCAAAGCTAGGACTTTCTTAAATCCACTAAGCTCTTCCATGGAAAATAAACCCTCTATGAAGCCAAACAGGTTATTTTTAGTTTGTGTAAAGCCATTTGTGGGTTTCTGCTTAAAAAATGGTACACTGTTGAGTTCATCTCATTCCTTCCAGAAAAAGGAATATGAAACTGAAAGAGTAAGAACAGTGTAAACTCACAGGAACAATGTAAACAGGAGAGAAGCTATCAGTGGGTACTGATAGCAACAAATGTCTGGAAGAAAAGGAAACTGTGGAGACAGCAGCAAGATGGAGAAAGCTAAATACCTAGCGCATGCAGAGAAGCAGTCAATTCTCACCATGATATACCAGAAAATCCCTGCAACTAGAAGTGGAAGGCTGGAGTAAGCCCTGGGATGGGAAACAGGGGATTGGCCCAAACTGCTTGATTATACTACTCCCCACCCCAGCAGGAGGCTGAGGATATATTTTGTGGACTTATGCTGCTTCAATTTTCCAAGACTAAGAAAAGATACGAGAGGGCATGAGGGACAGGCACTGTACTGAAAGCAGGTGGATTAATTAAAATATGCACACTGCGTGTTGAGTAACCAAACATCGGCTGCAGGTGGATTTCTTTCCGGAGGCACTGAATGGCCCTAGATGAAAGGCCTACAGATACTGACATCTGGAGAACCCCAAGAAACAGCAGGATCCATGCCTAATGGCCCATACATTAAACAGAGTCAACAGGAGAGGACAGGAAAAGACTGCCCCCTTTCTCATTGGTTTTAAGTGTCTTAAATATATAGGAGAACCAAAGACCTCTCCAGGACACCTCAAACATAGAGATCAGAAAAGACAGAAAGAGCTGACAAAGAAGAAACAAAGCAAAGTAAAACGAACAACCAAGCTTAAAATACAACATCCCCAGAGACGTAAGAGATATTGCATCTAAGACATAAGAAAAGGATACTTCAGTGGAAAGCCTGGCAGAGAAAGTGGAGAAAATATCTCACCCAGAAAGCTACACAAAAAGCCAAAGAAATGGAAAATAGAAGAGAAAGAATAGAGGATCAAACCAGCCCTCAACACCTGAATAACAGAAGTTCCGAAGAAAAAGAACAAACAGGAGGGAGGGGTCTGTAAAAAGTCAGAAAAAATACAAAAACATCTCCCAGAATGGAAGGGCTTGGCTTTTCTGACTAAAATGGTTTCCCAACTCTCAGCACAAAGAATGAAAAGCAGAGATAGATGACACATACCAGTGCACAGGATCCTGAAATATGAGAGCCCGGAGATTTAAAAAAATGCTGTCAATTTGCAGCAAAGTCCCTTCCCTCCCCCAAAGGGCCGCATAGAAAGATGGAGAATAAGGATGGCACTGGACTTCCACTGCAACTTTGCAAGCTAAAGACAATATTGACCAATGCCTTCAAATTCTGACTCAAAATTAATTTTAAAATCTAGAATTCCACATTAAGCTAAACTAGGTATCTGGGTGTTGAGAGTAGAATAAAGACATTCAGACATGCAAGGTCTTCACAATTTTAGCTCACGTGCACTCTTTCCAAGGAAGCTACTAAAGGTGTGCCCCATTGAGAAAAGGGTGTTAACAAAGAAAAATGCAAGGGTCTGAGAGACTGGCTCTCAACAGCAGAGAAGTGAAGGGAAGGCTCCGGGTGATGCCAGGGATGTGAGCAGTTCTTCAGGGCACCCAGAAAGCCAGGAGGGGCGCCTCCAGGAGAACGTGGGAATGCCAGATAGTGTGCAACTTAGTATTCAGAGAAAGGTTAGCACACTTTTGGCTGCAAGTTTCTAAAGATCCAATTCAAAATGACCTAAACAAAAAATGGGGGTTTATTATGTCACATAATCAAAAGCTCCAGGAGTTAATTCCCATTGCTGACTTAAGGACTGGGGCCCCAGCGCTGGTCCATAGCTGTGCTCTTCTGCACAAGACACACATGGGATACGCACAACTATGACCCACTCAAGACACACTGGTTGGGAAACAGTGACTTATACCAGTCAGGATATCTGAGCCGCCTGGGAAGGAGTAGACACCAGAAAAACATAGGAGCCTCGGCAGACTGAGAAGAGAGGAAAACGGCTGTTGGGTAGTCACTCATGGAGCCTGTGAGAGAAGAGTTTAAGCAATTCTGATGAAAAGTTTAGGAAAAATTAACAACAGAAATGTAGAAACTAAGCAAATGAAAATAAAGAAATGGCTAATTCCAGAAAAAATAAAATGATACAATTCTACTGGGAAGAGAAAGGGAAGAGAAGGGGGAACATTGATGGTAGAAGTTCTTAATCTGTACTTTCTATAATAGGAAGTCAAAAGAAAATACCTAAAACTGGAAGATTTAAAAAATATACATTATAAAAACAGTGTATTTAGAAATTTAGCAGAGCTAAGAGTAACTGGAAGTAGTTCTGGAGAAGTGAGGCAGGGGTGCAGCAGCGGGGCAGAGGAAGGACTGCTGCTTCTGTTATAAGCTTTATACAAGTCCTCTCCAAATTCTGCACATGTAATTTTATTGTTTTAGTTTCAAAGACGGAACAAATAGCAGCTCTCCCCCTTCCCTGAATGGGCCCTTTATATGGAGAACACAAACCACAATTATTAGTCAAACAAAAGCAAGCACTAGCGTTGCCTTTTCCCCATTCCCCCTTCTTACCCCATCCAGGTCCCCAGCTGCCCCACCTGCACCCTACACTCAGTTGGGGGACAGTTGGGAGGTGAATACCTGAAAGAGTTAATTACAGGCATCAGCTCTTTTGTTCTTTGGGGAAGGGTTCAGCATACCATGGCAGGGGGAGTCCCTGTAGCTTGCAGGTTGAGAGTAGTCCTGGGACTCCATAGTCTGGACAGGAAAGGCACAGCCAATTCTCCAGAGGCTTTAGTGACAGACCTACGTGGGTGTCCTGTCACATCAGACTATTTAGACAAAGGGCCAAAGCTCTATACTGAAAGCAGCCAGATATTCATAAGCACGGCTATACGAGCCTGACTGAGCTACCAATCCTCCTAAGCTTTGTTGCTAAAAGCCAACCATAGATTTAAAATTCAAATATCCTACATGCACCAAAATTCAAACTTCTGCACTGTGGTAAATCTGCATCTTCTTCCTCTTACTCAAACCCTATAGGCTTTGACTATTTTAGGGACAGTCCCAAGAAGGAAAGTCTCATCACAACGAGCTATTTACTTGGAAGGTCCAAAAACAGAGACAGATCTTGACCTTAACACTGTAATCCACTGTGATCCCCTAATTCATTTAGCACATTTCCCTCATGAGCTTAACTTACCCTAGTGGCTTTCAAACAAAGTCTAACATGGAACCTAATCCATAAGACAGCCAGGAATGCAGCTGCTCTGCTTGCAGGGTATCCCCTTCCCCGTACCCACCAAAGCCTTAAAGCTTCCTGAAGTTCAGTTCAAAACCATTAATTTCCACCTCGCCGCTCCCACCAGACTCCCCTTGGCTCTTCTTTTCCACATCCTACCTTCTTTTGGCAGGATAGCCCTCTCAAATCCCACCTCCTCCAGGAAGCCTTCTCAGACTGCTGCTCTCTGAAGCTGTCTTCTCCCTGAATCAACTCATTCAACTACACTTTACGTATATTGGTCCCACTACACGATTGCTAAACCTTCCACATTACTGCTTCACGCTCTGATTTACTTACTACTTAATAGGATAAAGGAGATAGTTTGGATTTAAAAAAAAAAAAAAAGACCATCTTTAGAAACAATTTTATAAATAGATACTTTTAAAAGAAGAAACACATATACAGAGCACCCAAATTACTAGTCAGGTGAACCCCAGCCCTTCTCTTCTGCATTGGGAAAACAGAACAGAACAGGAAAAAGTATTCCATCTTGGCTTAACTCTTGCCACCTATGTGCTCAGCTTTTCAAGTAGAGTTTCTACTCCTTTGCTGGTGTTTTTGTTTTTTTCCAATGTGGGAATCAGGCTTTTTAGTCCAGTTTTGACTTTGTTTGCAACTTCTTGGTCAGAACTCTGGAGAAGGCTGAAGAGAGAAGAGAAAAATTAACAAAACTTAAATTTCATAAAACTCCCTAGATCATCTGCAAATACTATCTATACCCACAGTATAACAGAATTAACTGTGACACAAATCTTATAACTATATACACATTTTTTTTTCGTTCACCAGATGACGAGGGCCAGTAGACCGTATTCTAAAACCACAGAAAAAAATGTTTTAGAATCTTACTCAAGCAAAGACATTTGTAGGACTACATTTCATACAGAGTTGGTCCTATCTTCACTTTATCTTAGGACTTACTTACATCCTTCCTTAAAAATTATTCTATCTTCCCTTCCCCATCTAGATGATAAGCTCATGAGGACAGTTTGTGTGTTTTATTTCTTTATTTCATGGCACCACTTATATAGAGTAGATGGCCAAGAAATGTTCACTGAGTGGCTGAACTAACACGTGTAAACGGGAGCACACAGGTAAGGCGGCACGAGAGGCCGGAGTCAGCGGGCCTTCCCCTGGAATTCCGCAGCACTAACACTTCGTGAAGGGGCGAAGAGCTTTCCTGTGGAGCTTCACCGCTTGAGCGTGAAACCTGCCTCTGCCAATTCAGTAACTGTACAACCAAGACCATGCTATTTGAATGTTCTAAGACTCAGTTTGCTGATCTGTAGAATGGGATTAAAAATAGAACCCACTTTCTGCTTCACAGGGCTGTTTTTTGAGGCTTAAATTATCCTGTGTCTAAAGCACCTAGCCAGAGCCTGATACTTAGTAAGCACTCAATAAATGTTAGCCAATAAACAAAATAACCCTGGGCTCTGCTTTCTGAAACCTTGCTGGAGTGCTCTAACACCACAAGCGAAGGGAGCCCTGAAGGCTGGTAACAGCAGGCCCATTTCTCTATAACAGGGGCTGGGTGATCAGCACCTGACCACAGAGAACCAGGCCTGGACTTCCTGTTTGCCTCTCACTTTTTCAGGACCACATGTAAATGCTGACCTCTGAAACATTCTAGAAAGAAACTACTTGGCATTTTCCAAAGTCCCTGGCCCCAGTAACTTCCATCTCATCAACAAAGAGGGGGAATAAGTTATCAGCAGTGAGCAGCATTCTATTGCTTGTGTGGGAGACAAGAAACAAGCATAGCTTGCTACCCGCAAAGTTTAAAAATTTGAAAAGTAAAGTATTCTTTTAAAAGATCTGTGACTCACTCACTAGATGTTTTATTTTATACACCTTGGCTAAATACAGTTATATAATGCATAACAGTAATACAAGTTAATGTTTATTGGTCATATTCCAAATATTAGATACAATGCTAGGCATTTTATATGCATTGTCCAATCTATTTTCATAACAACATTAGGGTTATTATTATCTTGTTTTACAACTGAGAAAATTAAGGCTCAGAAAAGCTGAATAATTTTCCCAAGGCTACACAGTAAGTAAGCTGGGACTGGAACCCAGGCAGCCTGTCTAAAGCCAATGTCCTTAAATGCTCGAGAATTCTGCTTCCCCGAGTCATTCTTCAGCTGATGTACAAGGCTGACTTTCTCTTTTCACCCAAAATGTTTTTTCACTTAATGCTAATAGGTATAGCAAAAATTAAAAAATTAAATTTAAAAAAAACAAAAAACAAAAACTCCAAAAGTTTTCAGTAAAATACAACCAAGAAGAGAATTTTACCAAACAAGTCAAGCACATTACAATATTTGTAAACCAAACAAAAATGATTATTATATTAATTATTAAGGTATATGAAGTTCAACTTCCATTTAGAACCTCAAGTATTTCATGTGTTCCTGTTCCAATTCTAAGAATTCATAATATACCTGCACTATTCTTCTTATGTTTGAAATCCACCCAACAGGAGCTCTGATTGATGAGCAACCTTTATAAATTAATTTCATGGCATTGCTGAAATTTCTAGTTAATTGAGTCTTATGAAAGAATGTGTCAGTAGGTGTTAACACTCCAAATGCCTAGTAAAGAAATTCATAACAAAAAAGTTCATGTTTCAGCTAATGGATTCTGACTGTTTAACATTAACTGGAAAATTAACTAATTTTAATGACAAATGAACAAAATGATCTGTAACACCCATGTATTTGGAAATACTGATACACCTGAAGAAATGCATGCTCTTGTGTGCATGTGTGTTTGTAAGCATATTTGTACTAGATCGAAGTAACACTAAAGAAACATTTAACATAACCTTTTCAAACAATATAGATTAAATTGCACAGCATGTTGCAAATGAAATATTATAGGCAATTCAAACTAGGCTTGGTATCTGTTTTCCCAAACCCTGCTAACACAGCGGGGAAAAATCAACAGTGATTGTTTCAAAGTACCATACAAATCTTTTAAAGGAATGCTCTTAACAGAAAAGTTTCATCTGGGTATAGAATATATGGAAATTTCTATGACCTGTAAATTATAAACTCAACATAACTAAATCTATATAAGATGGATTCATACATTATCAATTTTCTCTCATTTTAAGTTAGAAATAAACAATTAGCACACAGACTTCAGTAGCAAATGTTTTTCTAATACTTTTAGCATCTCTGAAAACAATAAAAGAAAATTACATGTAAAGTCAGGCATGACTTAAAAAACGTCACAGTTTTTACTGGGCCACAACTTATTCATTAAAAAAACATACAATTACATTTTGGTCAAAACCATAAATGTGGTGAAGCCATCATGACACCTTGTGAATGTCACAATTTTATAATCCTTGACATCAAAAGGACAGCAGTTAAAATAAAAAATCCTAAGGACTGGCCAAAAGAGCTACGTATGTTTTCTATTCTTTAAAATAATATTTGGTATAGTTGCCTAGACCATGAGTGGCTGACAGTAATATCAGACTACTGGGAACAAATATTAGGACTGAGAAACAAATGTGAAGGAAATATCTTTTGCATGACCATTCCCCGCAAAAAGAAACGCACACATTATACATACCTAGAAAGAATAATGGCACCTCGATTTACACTAGCCCAGGACTTTAGGTTCTTCATACCAACATGCTCTACAAGTGTTTTTGCAAAACAACCTATAAAATAAATATGCTGAAACTCAGTGAACATCATCTACCAAGACTTAAACTTCCAATCCTCTTCTCTACTGCCCTTAAACCTGCAAATATGTTTTAATAAAAAAGGTAATAAAAAGAGTTCTCACCCAATCTCCCTTAACACTAAAAATTCCACGCAGGTTTATACACTGCATTTTTAAACAGCCATTTCTTTTAACTCTGATCCAAAACCTCAGCTATGTTTAGCAGTAATTACTCAAGAAAAACAATGAACGCTTATAAAATGCTCACTTGGTTATGTTTGCATTTCTTTGTGATATTTAATCATTTAACTTTGACCTGAAAGATATTCAGGAAGTAAATGTTTGATGGTAGCACCTGGTGTTTGGTTGAAATGTAAGTTTTCCCTTATGGAGGAATGCTCACCCAGAAGGTGCCATGAACACAACACTGTGCTCATGTGTTCAAAAATAATTGAAGAATGTTCATTCTTCAGTAATAGTTGAAGAATAATTGTTCTAGCTTACACCTCGCAATTTCTCTCTACAATGCTTAAATATCCACGTACCCACACATCAAAAACACCATTCATCTTATGTTATTCTAATACTTCTGATTCCCAAGGTCTTGGTATTATCTTATTAACTGTGCCATTTAAGTGCAACTAATTCTCGGACAAAGATTTAGTGCAGATGGAGGTAAAGACAGCCTATCTTGAAGGCAAACATCTTGGTTAAATAGCATGTACTGTGTATTCATTCAAAGATACCCAAATGTAAGGACCCTTTAAAAGCCAAGAGGCCTACGGCTATTTATTCTTTCATGGCACCTGCTAAGTGGGGACAGAGATCAGCCGGTGAGGCAAATTGTGTTTTCCAAAGATTTAAAAAACAGCATGTCCTGTCCTGTGTACGTGCTCTTCTAGAACACTGCCATTCCATCATCTAGAGGTGGAATCCATGTCTTCGCCTTTTGAATCTGGGTTAGCCTCTGTGGTTGACTTGACCAAGAAAGTATGGTGAGAGGAACATTAAATTAATTCGGAGGATAAATCATGAAAGTACCATGCATTTAACTTTGTTCTCTTGGGATGCTTACTCTTAAAAATCAACTACCATCTTGTGAGGAAGCCCAAGCAGCCTAGGAAGAGAAACTGATGTGCCAACTAACAGCTAGCACCAACCTGCCAGCCATGTGAGTGAGCTATTGTAAAAGTGGACACTCCAACCCCATACTGACTCTGAGCAGAGCAGAGGCAAGCGTCTCCAAACCCTGATCAAATAACTGTCTTGAAAACTACTAAGTTTTGAGGTGGCTTGTTACACAGCAACAGATAATCAAAACAGCTAGTCACAAAGTGAGACACGCTCATTTGGCGCTACATAAAAATGACAAACATATCAGGCCCAAATAGGCATATTTTAGGCCTGTAAGTGCCTTTTAATTAAGAGGGAGAGAAGTCACTAGAAAATTGCTTGGACTTTAAGAGTTAGCCAAACAATGTTTCTGGCATAAACTTTAACTCAATTACACATCAACTTTTTTGAATAATGAAAAAGATGATTCCGTATGTTATTTTTCTTTAATATGTATTACAAGCTCTGTTATAAAAAAATTTACAGTGAAAAATAGCACTAAGTCCCTATTCTTAAAGATAAAGTGAGAAGTGACAGCTCTACTGCTATACTGATTGCCTCGCCAGCCATTGGAACTGCCACTGGCCTCAAGACATACAGATTCATGATCTGTCACTTTTTTCAGACACAGTAATAGAAATCCCAAACTGTTTCAACTCAGTGGGGGTGGGCAGGGGTGGGGAGGAGTCTCTTTAGTGGCTTAAATACCAGATGGAGTTTGGATTTTGAAAGTGAAGGTCTGGTGAGACATAGCACTAAGAGAAGAATGGCGTGTAACTTTTAATACTGTCCTCCTCTTGAGAGCTGAGTCTCCAGAGCAGCTGTAAGGCTTATGAAAAACCAGAAGGGCCAAGGACTGGCTTGCTCTTTGGTCACATGTATTTTAATGCCAAATACATAGGCGCCCATCCAAAATTCTCTTAGGAGGATAATTTTCTTCTGCTTACTCTTTCCTCAAAACTAGAGATAAATGCCATGCCTTTCAATTGGGGTACTGATACTCACAACTGGGATCTCAAACCCTCTCTCTCTCACCATCTTCTAGATATAGAATGGCATTTCTGGGCACTGACCAAGCCCGGGCAGAAGTATGAAGTAGCAGAGGAGGGAAGACAGAAAGTGAGGGTGAGTGGGAAAGAGCAAGAAAATTAAAGGATTCTTGGACACAAATTTCTAGGGGAAAAAGCATTATTTGCAACCACTAAATCATTTCTTATTCACAGACATCATTTCTAAACACTTGACAAACTTTCATTTGCATTTAAATGGCCAGTGTAAAGTTCAGGGATGCCAAGAATGACTGGAATTCCACATAAGATATAAGAAAAGGTCAAGTTTCACAGCCTACCTTCTCTTCCACTTTCCTTCATCTTTTTATCTTGCTCTATTAACCACTTCAGAACTAGATGTCCTGCGGGATGTTCTGCAACGTGAAGCTATGAAGGGTCAAGAACACGTTCATTTCAAAAGCTGCTTTCATCCACGCAAACACAATACATTCGAATGAATACGTACAATTCACTGTGTGCCACCACACACAGATAAGCACTTAGCCACGTTTAAAGTTCCACCTGGCTTAAGCAGTCTTTATCTAGAATGACTATCATACAAGGAGGGACCAAGATCTACTCCAATCCCCACACTGAAAGGAAGCTGGTCAATGCCAGGTCACACAGCCAGGGCAAAGCAGCTCAGACTGAGCTTCCTCAGTTCCACTTTGAACAGCACTGCCACACTGCTCACCTTAAAATCACATTCACTGTGTTTTAGATTGTAGTGTGCAGTTCTGAGGTACAAATAAATCTACAGGACGAAACACTACAGCAGAAACACTGAAACCCAATGCTGAATGACGTTCAAATACAGGTGACTGCTTAAGGGGGATTATCTAACGAGCAGGCTAAGAGGGCTTCTCTGCAGATTAAACTTACTCCTTTTCAAGGTCCACGCCGATTGCTCCCACAGTACCTAGGGCCTCTCCCTACTGAGTATGGGAGACTAAGGGCTCAATCTTCTTACAGAGAAAACTTTCACTATAGACACCTTCATTTCTCCTGTCTGTCAATATGATCTGCTCGATGAGGGCAGGGGCTAGGGCTCCCCAAGACCCACCCATGACGTGCTTCTCAATGTGTCAGACACATGGCCCAATCCAATGTGTTAGAAGCACCTTATCATAGATTTCATTCACAACCAAATACATGTCTGTACAAAACACTTCCAAGTTTCAGCCTTTGACCCAGATGATTAGAGAATTAAAGATGAATGCAATGTAACTGCTGCTGTGGAAAAGGCTCTTGGTTGTCTATTCAACAGGCATCGCCCTCCCCACCTTTCTTCCCTGCTGATACCCCAACACCTCCACCCACATCTTCTAAAAGTCCCTTCTCAATCTCAGGGAACACATCCTGCCTGGTCTCACCCAGTCCTAGTAATCCAATCGCTTCTGCCAGAAATTGATCTAGAAGTGGATATGTGACTTAGTTCTACCCAATAAAATGCCAGGGAAGCCTGTTTGGAGGTTTACTTCCCAGTGCCAGGAGGACAACCCTTCTTGCTCTTTCCTTCCTGCTTGGGACCCTGACAGGGAGACACAAGCTGAGGCTGTGAAAGTCAACTTGTGACCACAAGGCACCAATAGCCGCAAAGACAGTGAATCTGGGAGGTGACATGGCTAGGTTGCTGTACCATACCTGGAGCTGTGTACCATTGTGTTTTTTTACTATGGTAACTAAGCATCTAACTGCTAGAGTAAGGCATTCCATTATTTGTAGCAAAACAACTATTCATGGCACTGGTGAGAAATTCTTAGATTTAGACTAAATTCAGATGTTGTCATTCAGTTCCCACTGCATCCTGAACATAACTCACCGTTACAGCTACTTTGCACTGTAACGCCTTGCTTATACGTGTCTCTACAATGGATCTCAAGCTCTTTGGCAGGGCCCCATTTCATCTTTGAATGCCTCTGTAAGCATTCGGTAAGGATTTATTGCATTTTTGATTAATGAATGAAAGGCATGGAACTTGAATAAATTATTACATATCCTCAAACTACAATACTGAGGATAATAATGAAAGGGTGCTGTGGGAATTAAGTGAAAGCAGAGGCCACTGCCTCAGAAAACAGCAAGTTCCCCATGAATGTCTGTTTGTCAGGGGCTTACAACCCAGTGTAGGACAAAGGCCCTGTGTGATCTGGCCTCTGTTTTCCCTTCCCTTTACTCACTGATATCCATCCCCTACCCCATCCCTGCCTCAAGCCTTCTGTTCTCAGAGTGCCTAGGTCCTTTCTTCCATAGGGCTGCTGTACAACCTGTTCCTTCCTAGAATCTTTTACCATTCTTCACTGAGCTATTAATCCTTCAGGTCTCAGCTGAGCTCTCACTACCACTGGGAAGCCTTTCTGGGGGGAAGTTGGCTCTTACACACTCCCATAAAACTTGTAGTTTTCTTTTATAGCTCTAATCTCAATACTGAAATAATTACTTGTGAAAATACTTATTTAAACATTGTGTTCCCCAGAATGGTAAGCTTTGGGAGGGCAGTGTTGGCCACTGTCTAGCAGAGGTGCATGAATCAGGGAACGGAAGATGCAAGGCACAATAGTAGGAGGCCCAAATAACACAGGCAGGAACTATTAGGAAGAGCAAGTGTCTTCTAATCAGGGGCAATAGGAAAGACTCCACGGAGAAGCGTTCAGGGGACCATGGATGAGTAAGGCAGAGGGAAATGGAGAAATGAGGTGGCATGCTAGGCTGGGGGAGGAAGCACCGAAAGCACATTCAAAATCAAAATATGAGCATAGAATATGCGGTAAGGCAGTCTGGGGCCAACCACAGACAACAGAGAGCCACAGTAAGAGGATTTTGCTTTTACTCTGGACGTACTATGGAGCAGGTTTCTGAAACAGACAAGGGTTGTAACAGCATTGCATTGTGAATTCACAATTTCCAAATCTACTGTTCGTATGAGGCGAGTTGAGATAATCATTTAAATCTCTTTACAGTCACTAGAGTTGCTGCTGCCCCTGCAGCTTTCCTGCCTGTCTTATCACAGCACGTTACCTCTCCATCCTTGCCACCAGGATGCAGTTCTGCTGCTGCCAAGCTGGCGATGGCATTCATGGAGGGCTGAACGTCTCCAGTCGCAGATCCCAGAATGTCAGCAACCAAAACACACGCAGACTTATCTAGCACCACCTCCTGGGCATGCTCTTGCAGGTAGCTCAGCAAAGCTGGAGAAATGGATTCTAAGAGCTCGCGTCTGCGGATCTCTGTATCTTTCTTACTGTTGGAGTATGTTGAATGAGGTATTAAGGTAAGAGAAATAGCAAAGGAAATATGGTGACCTTATTATCACAAAAACTTCTAAGAGCTTATCACAGTCTGTGTCACACTCTCTTATAATTGTCTCTTTCTGTTGAGCATGTAGACAATGAGTGATTTGAGGGTATCTTCGATCTGTTTTTCATCTCTGGGCCACCAGGATCTGAATAGTGCCTGGTGCAGAACAAGTACTCACCAAATGAAGCTTGGCTTATGTAATACAAAAAACCAAAACAAAGAAACACATCAATCCAAAAACCAGGCAACAAAATATCCCACAAGACAACACATTTATACTTCTGTATGGACTTCACTCTCTAGGGTACTCAAATGCATGGTACCAGTAGCTTTGAAAATAAAGTAAAAACAAACAAAAACCAAACCCCACAAACTAAGCGCCTACTATAAGCCAGATGCTCAGGTGTTCTTTTGGCCTGACCCTTTTATTAAATATTTCCTTTTCAAGATAAAAACTTTTAAGAATCTGTCAAAACGACAGGCTTAAAAATAGAATTCACCTTTTGAGAAGTTTTAGCTCTCAAAAACTTGGCATGGATGTGTGAATGGATTTCTGGAACATGTGCTACTTGCTAGTAGTGAACACTCAGAGCAGAGGAATAAAAAGAGGCAAAGCCATTCTACTTGCTTTTACCTGTGTGCATTTCCATCTCCTTTTTGCAGAACTTCAATGATTTCTCGTACTGTATGTGCAGGATCTCTGGGGCTTAGTAAATACAACAGGACTTTCCTTCCATATTTATCATTTACTATGTTAGGCAAGGAACTGATAATTTCCTATAAAATTATGAACAAAAACAGTGAGTCAATACCTATATTCTTAAAGTACGATTGGGATTTGAATGGTAAAGAAAAACAGACACTTAACTATTTTCTCCAGCGGACTTAATGGGAAATGTGGAGCTAGTTCTGAAATTGTCTCATTAAAGCACAAAGAGATTTACACTTAGAACACAGGATCGATTCTTTACTATGACTAGCATCGCTGAACAATCCATTTATATTAAGTAATAAAGCCCAAAGACTTAAAAACTATTTAAAAGAGTTATCTTTATTCATAATGACCAACATTTCTTAGGCCACTATTACCAGGGACATTGCTTGCTGAGGTCACTGAACAGACACAGTTAATTTGCAGTTGCACTTAAATGTAGCAACAGCAAGGATGAAGAACATTCCTATTAGAATTTCCCTGCTGAGATGTATGTGAAAGGAGATAAAGAAACTCTGTTAAATGGAACAAGTAGATAAAGGCTTTCAAAGTTAGGTTGCTTATTCATGGCAAATGAAAGCTCTTTAACTATTGTAATGAAAAACAAAAATAGAGGGGGAAGGAAAAACAAATTCAGAAAGACTCCACTGACAAATTACACTGTATGACATTTCAATCAACGGGCCCAAGAACTGTAACCTCTTTTTCTAGTTATGTGACAAAAGCGATGTCCTCCCCACCCTAACTGAGCTCCTGTGTAAATTTGCTGATGTTTTCAAAGACAGAAAAACCACTGTTTAAAAAATTCTTTTATTTTTAATGGAGGATATGCAATGGAAAAAAATCATCAGTTTGTTTTCCCCGCCTCCAACATTTCTATTTCTTGTAACAAACTTTATAAATATTCAAATGAATGTTTGAGTACTGCAGATTCTTTAGAACTGGCTGGGGCTTCAGAAAGAATTCAGTCCAACTCGCCAGGTTTAAGGCAAGGGAGAAGTGATCTGCCAGAGGACATGCAGTGGCAGTGGCAGTGGCAGGGCTGGCTTAGTCCTGGGCCTCTGACTTCAAATCTAGTATCTTTCAAAGAAGACGTACAACCTCCTCTTAAAGAAAGGAATTCTCACGGAGATATATTCAGATCTGCTCTTCTTCAAAGTGCCTATTTCTTATAAAAAGATTAGTAATTTTAGTGTAAGGAATCAACCTAAAAATTAAGTCAGTCATCAACCATGGCACTGTGATATAGCAAAATTCACCATCCCATGGCTGATGAAGCAACTCCACATTCTACATACCACACTTCTCTTTTTAAAATTCTAAGCTTCCCTCATCTTCTGCACAAAAGTATACCGTGCTTCTGATAATTAGTAACAGTAGCTAATACTCGTTAAGTGCTTACTAGGAGTCAGACACCGCTGAGAGCTGCACATCTATCATCTTAAATAATCTTCAAACCACCATATCCTGATTCCATGACTCCAATCCCCACTCTAACTACTGCTCTCCTAACTACTTCTGAGGAAGTTTAAAGTCACAGTATAAAGATTCCCACATAAAACATGTTTTCAGAGAACATAACCACCTCAAAATGGATACATACTTCCAATCACCTAAGGAAAATGAACTTAAAATTTCAGTAATAAAAGGTAAAACACACTCACAAAAAATGTACAGAACTTATCAGAGTAGGAAGAATTTTTGTCAAGGTCAATAAGCTCCAAAGTGGAATCAAAATGCATTTTTGATAATGAAGTGTTTAGTGCCCCCAATATGGAGGACCTTTAGGTACCCGCTTTCACCAACTCATAAAAGAGGACAAATGCCTTACATTTTTGTATAATCTGGGTCACTGTCTACAGTCTTAGAAAAATAAAACCAACAAATCTTTGCCGTCTTTAAAAAAACGACTGGAATAATACTTTTTAAAACTCCTGTTTTTATGAGAAAAAAAATTGGGGAGTATGCAGTGAACAACTATAACGGCTATTCTTTATTTTTAATCAACATTTTTTTTTCTTGATATAGAGGAAGGAGGAGAGGCATGAAGCTGGCAATGTATTCCTCAATGAACTGAACTTTCTCCAGGGGTTCCAAGCATAAAGCCTAATCTAACACTTACGGCTTGGGCAGAAATGGTTTTAAAAAACAAGAAAGTAAGACTTCAAGATACACATAAAATCTGTGCATAAATACTACTCAGAGGATTAGTTCCCAAGCTCATTGAACTATACCGCCTTTCGGTTTGTAACGAAAGAATTTAGAATCTGAATTCATGTTTAATTGAGGCTTTTAAAAGAGTGCAATGTTTATAAACTAGCAATCTTACGAAACTAAAAATTGTTTACTTAAAAATGGAATATTTAATTCTTCCCCATCTCACCCTTATTCCAATTTTTTCCTATCGCCAAAAAACATACATCTTTGAAAAAGTAAAGGGAAACAGTATATAAGTGCTCCTATATTATGGGTACTAATCCATTTCTCTTTAGCTTGGGTTACAGAGAAACAAGGGAGAAAGTTCTAGCTTATTGCCTGGAGACTAGTAACAATTACAGTAACATGTATAAATAGATAAGAGACAGCTATGGCATAGTTGATATTGTGCAGAATTTAGTCTCTGGGGTTTCAAGTTCAAGCTGTATAGCTTTGGGAAAACCTTTTAAAAACCCTCTCTGCAGTATCTGTAAAAGGAAATGATACACCAGCCCAACTCATGGGCTATTACCAGGAGCAAATCAGAGAGTCAAACTGAAAATCTCTCAACAATAATTATTTCATATAAAAAATACACCTCTCAATATACAGCATCCTTAACTATGGAGATTAAATAAAGCTGGTAGGGTCATGAGTTTCCATCCTCAACAGAGCAAAATGTCAACAACGAAGGTGTAATAAAGGTTTTGGCTTAGTGTACCCCTTGCAAGAATTAACTTACAGAAAATCACGAGGCCCATTTGTTATCATTTTTTCTTCTTAAGCTCTAAAGTAGGCATGTGAATAGAAGAAAGCATAAGAACAAAAGACTTCCCTTTTGAAGACATCTTTGGCTAGTTCTGACCTCCTCATGTTGAACTCTTGCCAGATTCCTTGGCACTCTTGTTTTGTCAACCCAAAGAGGAAGGGTAAAGGTCAAAATAAAGGGTGCACACAGGAAGTGCATTTTTGGTGCAGCATAGAAATTCAAAAAGCAACACGTTACTGAGAACTGAGTCTATGGTGTACACACTCTTTGGTAGTCTGTTGTGGGGGAAAACAAAATGCAGACTGCTTTAACTATAGGAACTAAAATCTAGTGGAAGAGGCAATAGAGTTAATGACAAGTTAAAAAGAAAAATAATAATGAGTAACAGAAGTGTAGAGGGAAGGTTGGATTACCAGGTGGCCTCTTGAGAGTTTTATTCTGAAAATAAGGTGATTTTATCCAAAAGTCCACCTTTTTGGCTGTACTCAGAAAATGGGAAGGTTGAGTTTAATAGGTACAGTGTTTCAGATTTGCAAGATAATAAAGTCCTGGAGATTTTTTGCACAACAATGAATATACTAAATACTACTTAACTGTATATGTAAAAATGGTTAAGACGGTAAATTTTACATGTATTTTATACTCCAATTAAAAAGAAAAAAATTGGAAGGTCTATTGCCCTGGAGATCACACTGCCAGAGGCTGAAGCCTACAGGTGGCCACCACCCTGGACAGGGTGTGTCTCTCTCCATTCCCCAGAGTCCACACTAAATCTCCTGGTCTCACCTGGCCTGGTCACTCATTTACCTGCCTGGTCAATGAAGGTTTGTAAGTTTGAGAGCCCTGGGCCAGATCATAATTAATTGCTAAAGGAAAGACAAACACTATAGTAGTTGAAAGCTTGGGCAGACCAGACCTGGCTGGGAGATCAGAGAACACTGTCTGATGATTAAAGCAAGAGTAGTGATTATCAGGCTATGATTTCAACTTGACATTTCAGGAAATCCAGTTACTCTGAACAGAATGCTTAGCAACACTAAGTTTTCTTGGCTATTTTTAAAAGCACTGTATAATGCAATAGGTTTTGTAGTGGCTGGGTGGGAAACATGGTCACATGACTCTATATAAACATATGTGTAGCATATTTGACAACTCAGCAATTTTACTATGTAATTGAAACTAAGTTCTGCTACATTAGAGAAACTCAATGTGTGTCCAAAGAGACATATACAAGAATGTTCATGGACGTATTAAGTGCACATCAATCTTTTGCTTTGCGTTTCAGAGTATGACTCGTGTGAAATAAATGCCTATCCTTTTGTTTGGTTTTTAAATTATAAAAATAAAATGATTTTTTCATAAAAAAAGGATGTTCATGGAATTATGTGAAACAGCAAAAATTAATAAGAATAAAAAATAGTATTTAAAATTATAAACAACCTAAATATCTATCACCAGGAAAATAGAAAAATAAACTGCAGTATATTCACATGTAAGTAGAATGCTATTTGGCATTGAGAAATAAATGATTCAGAAGAACAGGGTGGGCAAACTATGGCCCATGCATCAAATCCAGCCTGTAGCCTGTTTTTATACATCCTACAAGCTGTGAATGGCTTTTACATCTCAAAGGGTTATTAAAAAACAAAAACAAACAAGAATATGTGGCAGAGAACATATATGGCCTTCAAAGGCCAAGTAATTACTTTCTGGTCCCTTACAAAAAAATGTGTGCTGACCTCCATGGACACAATGACAAAAGAAAACAGCAAGAGGCAAAAGAATACACACAAGACACTGCAAATGCAGAATTTATAAATGTAAAATAAAGTGATATACAACCACACATAGTGAAAGGATAAGGAAATACATCTGAATAATAGCAAATTCATCACAGTAGGAAGAGGGCAGGGATGAGTACACAAAGGGCTTAAACCTGAACTGCACTGGTCGAGTTTTAATCCTTTTTGTCAGATGATAGGAGGCTCAGTGTTCACTGTATTGTTTATACTTTTGTATATATTTTAAAGATAATACATTTAAAATATGCATCAATATTTATTCATCCTCAAACAGCAACTGGCTAGTGTACTTAGTTCCTTTCCCATGAACACTGTTGTCAAACCAGCTGCATCATACCGATGACTGTAAGGTAAACCGGATCAGATTTTATAAGGATGTTTATTTTGGAAAGTAAAGTAGGTGAGAGAGTTTGTATCCATTTCAAAAGGTGAAGGGCTCAGCTGACCAGACTGTGATTTCAACCTGACATTTCGGGAAGTCTAGGTGGCCTGAACAGGATACTTAACAACACTAAGCTTTCTTGGTTATTTTTGAAAAACATGCATACTGCAACAGGTTTTGTGGTGGATGGGTGGGAAAAATGCAAGAGCAATTAGCATTCCAGAATTTTATCACTAGCTATTAATGCATAGTTTAATGACACACAGAACCTGTTGAGCATTTGTCAGAGGCAAGAGATCAGCAAATCAGGCCTTTCAGAGAAAGCTGCCCTGAGTACAAGAGAGTCATTAGGAATGTGGGTTAAATAGTTGTGGGAATCAAGCTGATAAGCACAAGGAATTAAAACTGTTTCAACAGCAACTTAAGTGGGATGAATTTTTGGAAAAAAATTAATCTAATAGACAATTCTGGCAAATCTGAAGGAAGTTTGGTTTCTCTTAAAATCTATTTGGAACAGTTATGCAAATGTTAGTTGTCATGAAAATATTAAACAAAAGCAAACTTTCAATATCCCAGCCTGTTTCCATTTCAGTGAAACAATTTTATTCATTAGCCAATTCTATGGCCTCACATCTCTGTCACAGGAATGAAAAACAATCATTATTGATTGGAGTCAAAAGGGTAATAAAGTCACAAGGAACATGTCAACATACTCAGTTTGTGACATGAAAGTCTTGCCAACTTCTTTCTTCCCACAATCCTATCCCAAAGAAAGTCATCACAATCTTAAAACAGTCAAGGGTAAAGTTGGAAAATGACAGCAAGGGCATGAGAAATTCACACACAGTGGGACCTACAGCTGGCATCTAAGGAAACAAATCTTCCCCTCCACGAGCTGATACACTATTTCTATTAACACCCAGCTCTACTGGTCCGGAGAAGCTACAGCACCACCACCTGACAACAGGTAAATTACTTTCTGAATCATCCATATCCTTCCTCTCTGCCAGTGGTATGAAAGTACCATTTGTCAATAAGATTTCTCCAAGGGCCCCATGTGTGTCAAACGGAAAGGTCTGTGTAATTTTCAGATGAATAACTTCTGTCTATCAGATTATTTGGTTTTTAAAACATTTCCAAGTATGGTCACTGCATTTTCTTATCCCCACTCCTGTAACCTCTACCACCTGCACACTAAAAATAAAGAAAGGGAAGAGAAAAGGATGTCATTGCAGGATGAACAAAAAAATTAGTTTACAGTGTAATTTTTACTACAGAGTAGCTTCTCTAAGAGGACAGCTCAGTTTTTCTGAAGGCAAGTTTAGGAATAAATAAACTACTCAAATATTACCACTTTATGATCATTAGGCTGGGCTAGAAGGAATTGCAGCCTGAAACATAAAAAGGAAGCTAGTATTCTAATTTTAATATTATAGTAACTTTTAATCTGACTCTACAAAAGCTCTAAGAAGCATCATAATTCAGTCAGTTTTATGAGTTTTTCTTCTCCATCGGCTCAACTCAGCACAGATATATTGACAAACTGGGTAATTGCACAGAAGTAGTTTTTCCATATGGAGAAAGAGAGTTAAAAATGTCACAGATACCCTCTGCCTATACATGAGTTCTGGAATAACTGAGGAATTACTGTGTAAACTAATTTCTGATCATAATTAAATATTACTTTGCTAATATTTTATATTTCAGAATTATATATGGTCTAAACAGCCACATTACCCTAATCTAAAATGAAAGTGTTGTCTTAATTTAACCACAAATTTTTAAATAATTAAAAGAGCATTAGTGTCAAGTTACAAGGTTATGATTTACACAGGAATTAAGCAAACCCAAAATAACACTTAATTGATAACTAAAAAATGACAGAAAATACTGGCAGAGAGCACAGATGAAAGTCTTTACACATGCTCGTGGGAAAGCACACAATTGGTCTATCGATGTACCTTAAATTCAAGACCATCAGAATTACTTACTGATATGATTATCTGCTTCACGAGCTTAGTATCATCAATACAATCAAATGCCGCCAGTAAAACCAAGTGGGAGTATTGGCCCTGCAAGAATTGGAAGCCAGTAAACGTTAAAAAAAATGCATAGACTTTCACTCTTATTTCACCCATGCTGTCCCTTTACAGAAATTACCAACACTGACAACTTGTCAGACATAATATAAACAAGATGAATGAAAGCTATTCAAATGAACTTCCTCTCTTATCAGGACCTAGTTAATTATATTCTAGTGGTAAGGTTAATTTTAAAAAAAAGATGAAAGAAACAGAAAAGCACATTCTTCATTACCAAATAGCCCAAGACTAACCAGGATATAATACCCATTTAAACAAATATCCTGTTAATGAATAGCAAGAAAGTTCAAATGATAAGATGAAATGGAAAAAAAACCCCTTATATATATATTTTTATACACATATTCATATATAAAATATTCCAATCATGAAAAAGAAAATACATAAACTGAGACACAATTTTACACACTCACAATACTATATATATATGTATATATACGTAAAATACATATATACAGAAAATCCTAGAAGACAAAAACGCTGTAATAGCCATTTCTGGGTTAAAGGATTATGAATGATTTTTCATTTTCTTTTGTAATTGTTCAATTTCTTTTAGGATGATCCTACATAATTAGAATACAAACACCAAAAAAATAAACTAGAAGAGTATAATTGTAAACTGAATACGAGAATAAGATAAAAACCATTGTTTTAAAAGAGCATGGCAGCACAAGATCTTACAAATATACAATGTGGTTTGAAATAATAAAATTATTCCCATGATGCTGATACTGTTACAAACATTTAAAGAACCCCTACTTTATATTAAAAACAAAAACCTGTTTTCAAGCTTGTGGCATTTTTTTTTTTTTTTAGTATCCTAGATGATGATATAAATGCTTGTTTTTAAGTTTTGAAGGGAGTTTGATATTTGATAACAGCCCACACTCATTCAGAGCCAGGTCTCATGAACACAACAGGTAATAATCACTAATTTAAGGTAAAAAAGATAAACTGAAGAAAAACAACAAAGGTCTAACATCCTTATAATATAAAGAAGAAAAATCCAAGTAGACAAAGAACATGAAAAGTCAGTTCACAGAAAAGAGAATATAAATGGCTTTAAATGTATGAAATAATTAGGGACAATAATTAACAAACAAAACAAAAAATACCATTTTCCACCTATCCTATAGGCAATGGTGAAAACCTTTGACAATAGACTAATTTATCAAAGGTTTTGGGAAAAGCAGGCACACTTTTACGTAGGCAAGAATGTAAAGTCATTAACTTCTTTGAAGAGCAATTGACATCTATAAAAATTTAAAATGAATGTATGATCTGATCCAGCAACTCTAGTTCTAGAGATTTATCCTAGAGATTATCCACGTAAGTAGAGATCCACGTATCTAGAGATTTATCCACGTAAGTACAAAGACTTATGCATAAGTCATACACTGGAATACTCATTGTAATAAAAAAAATCTAGAAACTACCCAAGTGTCCAACAGTAGGAATGGTTAGATGAATTTTGGTATAGTCATACAATGAAATATTATGAAGTCATTAAGGAGAGTGAGGTAGACAGATGTGTATATATATTGAAATAAAATGACCCGTAAGATGAATTAAGTGAAAAACAAAATGGAGAACATATGGATAGAAAAAGATTACAATAAAACAAATTTTCTTCCTGGTAACTATCTGAATTTTTCAAAATTTCTATAATGGACATGAATTAATTATAATATTAAAAATAATTAAAAGAAATAATGTAGTTTTATTATACTTACATTAGCTATTTTTTCAACATAAGTCTTCATTGTTTTCACAATCACTTTCCTGTCCTAAAAAAGAAAAATGTGTCTCAATGAACTTTTAATTATAGATTAAGGGTATTTCATAGTTAAAAATTTTATATAATATTAAATTTTCATTCGAGTGGCATACTTTTCATTAGTGAAAATAATAGTTAGGCAGGTAGAATAAAAAAAAAACTGCAGGCTGACCGCGGTGGCTCACGCCTGTAATCCTAGCACTCTGGGAGGCCGAGGCAGGAGGATCGCTCAAGGTAAGGAGTTCGAAACCAGCCTGAACAAGAGCGAGACCCCCGTCTCTACTAAAAATAGAAAGAAATTAATTGGCCAACTAAAAAAAAAAAAATACATAGAAAAAATTAGCCGGGCACGGTGGCACATGCCTGTAGTCCCAGCTACTTGGGAGGCTGAGGCAGGAGGATTGCTTGAGCCCAGGAGTTTGAGGTTGCTATGAGCTAGACTGACGCCATGGCACTCTAGCCCGGGCAACAGAGTGAGACTCTGTCTCAAAAACAAACAAACAAACACACAAAAAAATGCAATATACTGTGAGAAGTCCTCTCAGAGCTGTTATAATCTTAGACTTATATGTGACAATCCACTCAAACATAAATATGAAGCCATGAAATTGTAGGTCAGAAGGCAAACTCAGAGAAACCACCTTATACAACGAGATCTGAGGGATCCTTCTTCCAAGGTCTGAACTGTCTTCAAATGCATAGAGTCAACCGTACAGTTACTATTCATATGTATTTGTTAAATACAATTTGCATTAATCAAAAAGTAGATATAATACAACCACCTTTTGAAGGCAGAATTATGCTGATCAAGGAAATGATCATTTCAGCTAACCTCTGATTAATATGGTTCTTTACCCTTTTCTTCAAAGTACTTAACACCCACAAGAGCAAACGTATGACTAGCTGTTTGTGATCTCTTCCCTTCCCCTCCTCCCTCAATATGATCATTAAGTGAGAAACAACAGAGCCTGACAGGTACCAAGACCTCTGTACACAAACCTTAACACACATATGTGTCTACTTGCTTGACAGATCTCTTCTCATGCTTTAACGAAACTTCAAGGTTTCTACCAAAGCAGAGAAGAAACACTAGGCCTTTAGAAGATGGCTAATTCCTATGAGGCCCTGAGGTACAACTTTGAGAAGATAATGTTGTTTATGCACAACAGGGCAAAGACCAAAGAAGACTAAAGGTCCAAGGACAGGCAGTCAAGCCTGCAGATAAGGCGTGGCCCGGAATCGCAGCGTTTACAGGCAAGTGCCGCCACACTCACCTTAGGTGTGCCATGCCACAGGCAGTGCATGGCCACTCTGGCGCCATCGTGTGTGTGTGCCAGGTACACCACTGCTTCCCGGATGGCTTCAATCATTTCCTAGGGAACAAATGCTGTCAGGGCTTTGCTTTATTTTCTTCTGCTGCTATTATATCTGTCTGTCTACAGGTGGGAAGTTACACACAGAGAATGAAAGGAAGAGAGGGCAGGTAGCAAACAATTTAACTTTTAATTTTGTAGACAATCAAACAGAAACACAACCTCTTTCTAGAAACATTTTTTTCCATCAAGAACAGTAAGTACTGCTGGCAGGCAATTGCTATTACACACAATATCCGACTTCTAGTAAAAAAAAATCATTTAATTTATTGCAAGGTAGTTTAGGTTAATTTAACCTTTAGTCTTCATTTTCAATGTATACAATTTCTTATTTACATTTTCAAAGCCTATGTACATAGGATATAAATGAGTTCTGGCAGCTAACAGCTGCAGGGCCCCATTTTAGTCTATTCCCAATTTAAAAATTATAAATTATATATAATTATATAAATAAATAAACAAACAAATAAATGCAAAGCCTCATAGCACGAAAAAGGGCAGGTGTCACTTTGGTGCCAATTTCATCAATAAGGCACAAGCAATGTCACCCTCAAGTATCGGACGATCCTTTCCCAGGCTGAAGAACACAGCTTGCGACCAACATCCCTGAACTTATGAATCTCTTCAAAACTATTCAGTTGGAGAGTTATGCAGATACTCCAATTATGCTTTCATTATCCCCAAAGGTTCTTCTTAAGTCTCGTTTTTGAAAACGTCCCCAGTGCCAGAAAAGATAATAGCTCATTACTTTACATTCACACTAAGTTCCAAATGATTTTTCGGTTACTAAAACATTCAACCCTAAAAAGATACTTTCTACCACTGAATATATTCAAATGATTATGTTATCACTTCTGAACATATAGTCCTGCCTCAGTAAATCCAGAATTGTGGGGTGTTGTGTTCTGTGGGAAATAGAGAGAGAAACCCCCAAAAGAGAAGACACTGTTATCGTTACTGAACCATAAGTTTAGGTGGGTGGCTATTCTTGGGATATTATATTGTATGCCAATTTTAAGAGGGTCAAAATTCCATTGAATGTATAATCTGGCATATTTATTAAAAGAAGGCAGTCTCATTAGTTACCCCTTGCGATTAGAAAATGAGAGTAAATGCCAATGAGCTCATTGTATCATAAGATAAGCAAAGTTCAGGGAACTAAACGGTGAATTCTCATTTGTATTCCTATCATTAACTTGAAGGGCAGTACAATTTACCTTCATTCTCTGTTCCTTCTCCTTTAATCACACGAAGTCCAGGTTTTCATGGTCCATTTAGTTTTACATAAGTATCCTCCCCAAATCCTTTAATGCCAACAATTTTTTTTTTTTTTTTTTTTTTTGGTATTGGCATGGTTAAATTTAAAGCCACATAAATATTCCTCCATGTGTTAGTTAATTTTCAGATTAGGTTAGCTAGAGGATACTCTCTGGACTATAATTAAAATATATTAAGAAAATGTAATCAGTAAAACTAGGGTCAATTCTATTATTTTCTGGAAAAATACCTAAGTGAGATTGGCAGACTTGTTCAAAGGAAGTTCAGTGAATTATCTTTTCTAAATAAGAAAGCAGCTCTTTAAAATTTCCAAAAGACAAGGTATTTCAAAGCAATGTTTTAAATTTCTACACTGTTCTTCCTCCATGTTTTGGTTTAAAAACAAAAACCAAGAACTTACTGATCTGAGTTTGGGGGGTGCATAGGTAAAAAAGTCCAGGAATACTTTATGCACCAATGAGTGCTTAATCACAGCTTCCCTGAAAACAGAAAGAAAACAAAAAAACCACATCAGATCTGGCACTATAGTCACACAGACACAGGTAATCTCAGGGGTTCTATAACAATCTAAACAAGTGAAAGTTCTACTGAATATAATTTGTCATAAGATAGACTGTATCTTTCAGCAATACTAAGATTTAAAAAAAATTAAATTAGGCTGTAAAAAGTGATTTAGTGCCATCTACCACCAAGACTAGAATACTAATTTCTAGTATCTAACCAGCAAAGATGAAGTTATCATTCTAAATGTGTTCCTCTCTCTTAAATAAGGACATCTGTATTTTTTTTTCTCCAGCACTGGACACATGATTAGAAAGCCACATGGGGACCTGTTCTTTGTACAGCTGTTTTCTTTCTGCCAAGCACCCTTCAGAATGCATCATGTTCATAGAATAATTTTTAGCAGAATTAAAATCTGAATAGACCAAAAAAACCGTGTGAGCAATTGCAATGACACCTACTTAATCCAAGCCCCCTCGTGTCTAGAGTGAACTTGGTGAACCCAGGTAACAGTGCAGGCTGATAGTCAGGCATTAAAGAACTAAAATTCACGTGGGGTATCCAAGTGGATAGTCAAAACTAATGCGCATAATTTATGGGCAAAGCACTGTTTTGAGTGTTTTGGAACTATTAACCCATTTAATCTTCATAAAATCGTATAAAGTCTATACCATTATTAACCCAATTTTATAGATATGGAAACTGAGGCACAGAGAGGTTAAGCTGCCAAAGGTTACACAGTAAGTAATTGGGAAAGAGGCACGAGGAGTCACACCCAGCCAGTCTGGTCCCAACCATTCCCCTACGGTACAAATGCCAAGAAGGCCACATGCACACACTTCTAAATCTTACACTCCAATGTAAATAACAGATTATATTTGTGAAACCATTTAATATACATGGATTCAACATAACATTTTATTTGGGGAAAGAATATTTTATTGGTTATAAAAAGTTTGTAAACCACCATTGTATGTTATCACTTTATAGGATACAACATCAGAAACAAGAGATCTCCTTTTGCACCAAGAATGGTTTCAAATAATAAATTCTACACTCTTATTTAGGACAGATTAATAACAGTAAGGAGAAACATCCATCTTTTCTGGGCAAGGGTTATGTAAAACTTTCCTCCTTCAAATGCCATTTGTTAAGAAAAAACAAAAACACCTTTCTTACTTTTGGGCCATTGGAGTTAGAATCTGTTTCATTTCATCCATAATAAGCTCTAATTTTTCTGGCTGTACCTCTAACACTTTGTCCAGAGTTGGGTGGTCTGCTGTCT
>CAUYRT010086526.1:0-14074 GCA_963574885.1 Lepilemur ruficaudatus | reverse complement strand
TGTGATGTCGAGGGCCCGACTGTAACGCAGCTAAATGCCGAGTCTCCACCCCAAATGGAACGTGGTCGCGTGTTACGTGCGTGTCCGTGCAGTGCACACGCGTCAGGGCCACCTTCAGGAATGCTCGTGGCTCCTCCTGTGACCCGTTGAACACGTGCCCTTGGTCGAGCTGTTCAGCTGAACGTTCTGTCTCGCTATCCCTCCCTGGAAGGGCCTCTCTGGACTTCCCCACCTGCTGGAATGGCCACCTTGCAGGCTGCCACCCCTGAGAAGAAATAAAGCTGTCCTCTCCTTTCCTGAATGTATGGACCCTGTGATTGTTTAGTCACAAACCTAACATTCAACAGGAACACTTCTGTCAGGAAAATGACGAAGGAAAAGCACAGGCCCATCTTACAAACACAGATGTAAAAATCCCACACAGGCCAGGCGCGGTGGCTCACGCCTGTCGTCCCAGCATTTTGGGAGGCCAAGGCAGGAGGATCACTTGAGGCCAGGAGTTCACAACCAGCCTGAGCAATGTAGTTAAGACCCTGTCTCTATAGCAAATAGAAAAATTATCTGGGTGTGTTGGTGGCACCTGTGGTTCCAGCTACCCAGGAGGCCAAGGCAGGAGGATTGCTTGAGCCCAGGAATTGCAGCTTGCAGTGAGCTGTGAGGACACCACTGCACTCCAGCCTGGGTGACAGAGTGAGACCCTGTCTCCAATCAATCAATAACTATCCTACACAAAATGTGAGCAAACTCAATAGAACAATACTTTCAAAAGGTGATCAAGCATGACCAAGATGGACTTACGATGAGACTGCAAAGCTGATGCAGTGTGCGAAAATCAATGATTGTGGGCCACCACGGTAGCAAATTCAGAGAAACATAAAAGAATATGCTGGCGCTCCACCTACGTGAAGTTCCGACGCATGCCCGCGTGGTAGGAGTTAGAAGGGTAAGGACAGGATCATTGCACAGCACAGGCTGCAGTGGCCGTGTCCGTGGATCAGACCGCCTGCCATCAGCAGGACCACAAAGGCAACTCTGAGTTTTAACCCGGGTGGCGGTGACACAGACATGCAATTAAAGTTACTGTCTTACGCACACGCTCTCCTGTATGAAAGACAGACCTCACAACAAAACGTATCAGAAAACAGGCAACGGAACGAAAACAGGGACAGCAATGGCAACCGGTTTTACAGAAATTATTAGCGATGGAACCAAGGAGTTGCTGTGATTGACCACGAGAAACGCCTGACAGTCACAGCCGGCTAACTCTGCGATGCTCGGGCAGGCGCGCTAATCGGCACAGGTTCAGGACAGTTACGGGACTATGAGAAAGGTCGGGAAAGGCAGCTAGAAGTTTTATATTCCTTGCCACAGAGAAGAGAGGAGCTGAGGACAGAGGAGACCGGAACTCAAGGAAACTGTGGTTTGGGGACTAAGCAGCAAGTTAGGGGGCTGGGACCCAGAGCTGCGATCCCGCACCCTCTTCTCGCTGCGCTGGAGCCGTCAGGTGCAGTTGGCAGGGTGCGGGGCAGCCCAAGACGGCGGAAAGGGGGAAACAGAAGTACCGGGGGACAGACAGCTCTGTGGCTTCTCTGGCCTCCAACTCCTGGTGTCCCAGCGGTCCAGCTGCAAACCCAGCACCGCCACCTCCCCGGAGCTTCCTCCCGCGGCTGCTCCTCGCCTCAGGACGTCCTCTTTGGCAAACAGCCTGGCTCCAAGTGGGTCGGGCTGGAGGGGTTTCTACAGCCCGACCCATTTGGATGTACCTACAGTACAACCGACTACCTACCCACCACATGAAATTAAAGTGCCGCGCGGTGGTGTGAGAATAGGGATCAGTTAAGATTAACACGCCCCGTACCGATGGCAAGCACACCGCAAGTCGTACTAAGATACGTTTATCACGCGCAGCGCCTGATGGATTTGCTGTGCCGGTAATCATCGTGGCGATTAAATGACACAATTGTGTTTCCTTTTAAGGTGATATTTATCATTATCATTGAGTTAGACTGTGGAAATTAGGGACCTGCTCTGTCAAGAACTAAGGACTCTCACTTTCTCCCTCGTGGGAGCACAAACCCGACGCTATCACGCGAGTGTGCGGTTAAGTACGCGCAGCTGGTCAGATCGCCGCTTGGCGACAGCAGCTGTTTCAGCAAGGGCGAGGCTCACGGGCTCGGCAATTAGCAAGGGCAACGAGGAAGTCAAGTCAGGTGGAGGGAGCTACGCGGAGCGGCGTCCTCCCTGATTTCTGAGAGCAGCTTCCATCTGAAGTGCCCAACTGGTCCTAGGAACTGGCAGCCACCAACAGCACCCAACGTGGACAGGACCTGAGGAGGGGGCGCCGCTGGGAACGGAGCCTCGAGCCGTTGGGACGTCAAGATGCGAACACGAAACAACGGCTCAGGGAGAATAAAACAGGCGGGAAAACGGAAAACTAAGAATCGTCAATCAGATCTGGTGAAAAAGAAACAGCCCTTCCAGAAGTACAATAAAACAATACGGTGACTGATGTTTAAAACTCCGTGGACGTGTTTTACAGCACGTGAGACGCAGCGGAAGTGCCCGTGAGTAAACGGGGCGGCAGCGCCGGGGGACGATCGGAGCGCAGTGCGGACACAAGGCGGAGGGTCTCCCGGAGACAGACTGGCCCCCCCAGCGCCTGCAGAATAAACACAACGAAGATGGACCCGGGCTGAGGGCTGCTGCCTCAGAGCCGCGGGGAGAGAGACAGAGAGGGCAGGAGCGCACGTGTGCGGAGCGAGCCCGAAACCGCGGGCTCCAACCGCGAGCCCCAACCGTCCCCGCACAGCAAGAGCAGCGACATCTGCAGACAGACCACACCTGAGCTAGCCTGCCACCAAGGAAACCCCCGAGGACCCCCTCAGAACAAGGACAGTGATCTGGAGAGAAAGAACATGCGGCAAAAACAAGGATGAAGATGAAAGGCAGCGGTACGTAGAAGCACTGGCCGCATGAAGTAAGAAGACAAACCTTACGCAAACTGTTCCAGCGAACGAAAAAGGACGTCCTCAGCTCTTTTTGTGAGACCTTGGTATAAAATCCGTCAAGGATGTTTCAGAAATAAAAAAACCGGTGGCCAACTCTTACGAACACAGACACAAAAATCACACCAAAAACTTAGCCAATTGAAACCCAGCGATACGTGAACACAGCAGCTCACGGCCACGCGGGATACAGACACACCAAGGATGCACAGTTGGCCTGATAGGTGAAAAGAATCAGTGCGCCGCGTCAACGGTGACATTGCTGTTCAAAAGTCCCTCAACTCAGATTCCTCAATAATTCAAACTGGTGTTTCTGTAAATTTCTATCAGTGCAATAAACCTGACACTTTTATCAAAATACACGCTCTACCTATAGAAGATAACTACAAATGTGGGGGGGGGGGAAGAAAGGAGCTGATAAAATGAAAACAAATGTTTTTGCCAATAATGAAAATAAAGACCAACGGGGGAGGGCGGTGAGGCTCAGACACACGGACGCACCGGAGCCTGGGGGTGGCGTCCTCAGAAGATTCTAGATACCTGGCCTTTGTAGCCTTTGCTGGTTTGTCTTCCACACAGAGGAAGAGGGAGAGACGGGGCACTGCTTCCCACTCCTACCGAGGGTGGGTGTCCTTAATCGAGGGCTCCTGAACAGGCTTCAGGAAGCCCATGAAAACTGTAAAATCACATGCAAAATGGCGTGTGTATGTGCCCAGCTGCACTCTTCCAGTGAGAACGTGCACAGCTTTAACTAGATGCTCCCAGGGGCCAACACCCCACAAGACCTCTGACCCGCACAGTGACTCGAAACCCAGTCCTTCCTTCGGTGCTTAACCAACAGAATTTCACAGCCTTTCTTTTCCCGACACACGTAAGGCTTAGTGAATGGTAACCTAGGAGTGAATTATTAAGGGGGCACTAAAATTTGGAGCTCGTAACCCAAACCTGGGGTGTCACCGGAGTTTGTGGAGGTCTAATTCAATTCCAAGCAGTGTGGCTCTGGTGCAGAGCTACACAGCTCTGTGACACGCCTGCACGCAGGGGCCACACCACCCTCGTCTGCTGAAAGCACGTTTCGTTATCAAGGACGGGTTTGATTTATCACGGATTTCAACTGCTAGCCTTTAAAATTATGATGTCCTTTTTTTTTTTTTTTACCCTTTTCACATTAGTTTTATACGGATTATCTGGTTACATAGTGATGAAAATTCAGGATTTTTGAACCGTAATTTCTCAATAACTTATAAGTACCATAACTCATCTCCACCTTTACTGCGAAACAGAGGTACAGAACCTCCCCCAAATTTTGATGGGGGGTAGTGACATTTTATTTATTGGTGATGTGCTAAGAGTATATGGAAATTTAACTACCTTGCAACACACTATCAAGGCAAGTGTAACAAAGTCACCAGCCATTTGTGAGTTCACGGAGCGTTCTTATATGATATGAAATGACGCGTAAAAGTACAAACTGTCTCATAAGGGATTTATATGGGCTGAGACGAATCCACGAGCCGGCTCCCTGAGCCTCTTCCCCGTGCTTTGATACGTGGAGCAGCGTTCCCCTGGAGAGCAGCACTGGCGAAAGCGCTCACGTCACAGAATCTTGCCACGCTCCGGAAGTGATCCCAAAGGCTTTTAATTCGAAGTGGTGATAAAGTACATAGCATCTTCTCTCTATTCTTCCCAAGACTCCATCAGAATGTCAGAAAAGGAACTTTTTGGCAGCGAGCGAACTATCACACAACGGTGCTGAACAGTGACGGGGGGTCAGCAGCCAGCCGCAAAGTGGTCAGGGGCATCTGGCGCATGGCGGGGAGGTCAGGGTGGCTTGAGAGAGCAGAGGAGACGGCAGGCAGGAAACAGAGGTGGGGCGGGGGGAGTCTTCTCAAGGAGTAAGTAGGCTGAAACCTGAGAGTTACTCTCCAAAGAACGACGGAGTCCCCAAGAGGGGATCCCAGCATGGACACTGGGGCCAGGAGGAGAAGCAGATCAGGGTGTAGGACGATGAGAAATCAAATCGTCAGCACTTGAAGTACAGGGAGGGAGAGAACGAGAGTAGAAAAGGTTCACCTGCAAAAAACAAGGATCAAACTGACATCCGACTTCTCATTAACTACACTAGACTCTGGAAAACAAGAGAGAATACTTTTTCTGATTTCAAAGGAAAAATTATATGAAGCTAGAATTGTAGACCAGGCCAATTTATCAAGCAAGCATGAGAACAAAATAATCGCATATCTGAACATTATGTGCAAGAACCCAAGAAGCCTGTCAGCCATGCATTCCACCAGGAAGTTGATGAAGGAGGCGCTCCAGCGAAACAAAAATAGAATGCAAGAAACAAACATCAGGATATGAAAAACCATGGCAACTGAAGCAGCGAGAAGCAGCACAGAAACCTAAAAAGAAAAAGTTTCCAGTTGAACATTCTCCTTTGGGTTTGAGGGTTTTGGGATGCAGAATTACATTTTGTGCTACTTGGTTCTACGATGAAATATATTTATATTATCATAATAGTATAAATGTTGCTTTCCTTATATTAAAATTTTTAGATTAAACTTGCAGAAAAAGCATAGAGCGCCTAATAACAGATGAGAAACAGACTACAAATGTTTTAAACTTTGTCAGTACAAACCTAAAAGCATCACTCACACAAACTAGGAGCTGAGAGGCACCGCTTGTTGACTCCCCTGTTGACTCCCCGTACAAACCAACAACAGAATTAAAGTTACGAACTTAAACCAGGAGGAGGAAACACAAACTGTAAATTTGTAAATTTACAAACTGTACACTGTTGATCTCTGGGACTAGAGGAGAAAGAGGTAATCTTTAATTTAATTCTACACCCATTTATAGGCTGGAATGTGTTTCACTCAGTTGCTTTTTTAACAGTTTAAAGGGGCATCTTTATCAACAGGGTCACTGAATAACCGCAGTGCAACTCCAGGACAGAATTATATGCTCTTGTAACAAGTCAAGTAGTATGGGCACTGTATTAGTTACATAAAATCAGAATTTTTAAAGAGTTATTTTTTCCTGTGGAATAAAAAGGATAAAATGTAACAGTTCTATGGAGAGGCAGGTACTGTGTGTACTGACAAGCTGCATGACGGAGGGACGCGGATGGAACGAAGCCATGCGTGTCTCAGAAACCCCACGTGCAAAACAGGAACCCCTCACGTAAATGCCAGGCATCAGTGCTGACGTGAACGACGGAGCATGCATCCTTCCGTATTTCCCTACACTATACACACACACACACACACACACTTCATATGCCTAAACAGCCGGCAGAGAAAGTGAACAGATTCACGAGAACGAGCCGGAGAGTGCTTGGAGACGCCCTCCGGGAAACTCAAAAGGGCAGCGGCTGCGAAGAGCATCCGACAGAGCTGCTTCCTTCCTCCTGAGAGGCAGAGAGATCCAAGCGGTACGACAGCGCCGTCTGCCTCCCATGGTGTCACACGGACACGGACAGAAATCATCTTCAGCAAAACCTCTACGAAAATGCCATTACACAGTGAGAATTAAAGTAGAAACCATTTCTCTCTCCTGAAAAACAGGATATCATGGAAGTTCTGATTCATGGAAAAATCAATATATATATTTTAAAATTTTTATTATATTGGGACATACATATACATAAACCATTTCTCCAGGTGGCAGCTATCATTTGTTAATCGTGCCACATCTTGTTCCAGGAATCTGAGGGGCCTACAGAAATACACAGGGAAGCAGAGCACATCAACTATGAGTAGAAAAGAAGGAAAAAAAAATATACGTATATATATATGAGAGAAAAAACACAAAGAAAACATACAAAACAGTAACAAAAGTTGCTTCTAGGCAATGGAACTAATTGTGTCCCTTCCTAGTTTTGCATCTCTGTAAAATACATATATCCCACAATGAACATATTTTGTTTTTAAATAAAACATAAAATCTTCTAAAAGACACTCAGAAATGCAAGAAATTTTCTCCAAAGACTTAGCAGTTGAGGCAAAGGGCAGACACGGTGGGGACAGCAGGTGCCCCAGAGCACAGGTGGCCTTGTCCAGGCCAGCTCCACCTGGCACCAAAGATGGACATAGGGCCAATTCCAAGACTGAACCCGTTTATAAGACAAAATCGAGTTTGGGCCGGCACAGTGGCTCACGCCTGTAATCCTAGCACTTTGGGAGGCTGAGGCAGGAGGATCACTTGAGGCTGGCAGTTGGAGACCAGCCTGAACAATGTGGCAAGATCCCATCTCTACAAAAAAATAGGAAAATTAGCCGGGCATGGTGGTACATGCCTGTAGTCCCAGCTACTTGAGAGGCTGAGGTGGGAGGATCCCTTGAGCCCGGGAATCCAAGGCTGCAGTGAGCTATGAAGATACCACTGCACTCCAGCCAGGACAACACAGTGAGACTTTGTTTCCAAAAAAAAAAAACCTGCAGACAAGCAGCTGTACCTGTCACTAAAACCTGAATTTCACCCTGGGGACACCAAGAGATACAGTAGAGGACATCTTAATTGGCATCACTGAAAACACCTATCTTTTCGCCCCCCAACCTCACACAAAGGACATAGCCTCCACCCAACAAAAATGTGTAAAGAGGACAATGAAAGTAAAATCGGTCAATTAATAAATACATATCTCTACAGCTTTTGGCTTTGCAGGAAAAAAATCTCCTTAAAAGATAAGTAGGTATCCCTCACACTTAATTTGGCAACATCCTGGCCCCAGATTTTAGGTGAGACACTAAAGTCCGTTGAACAGGTCCATGAGCTCTTGGGTTCACCGCTAAGGATACCACATGTTACATAATAGCACTGCAGAGTGACACATTTGAATTTTAGAGCAAGTGAATGCTTTCTTACGCACACTGCAGATGAAAGCAGAAAATGCACATGACTTCTGCAAGAATGCTTGGGTTTAACTGATGCAAATTTAAAAAGATGTCTTAACTACCAAGTTTAAATAGTAAACATGTAAACATTTACACAGTAAACATCCTTCGAAACCCAAGGATGCAGAAAAAGAGGGAGCGATTATGTTAAAGTCACAAGACACATACTCACAGGAAGCTGGTGATATGACTGCTAATTTGACTGCGATGTAAACGGCACAGGCGACACTGACAATCTGGGAACCCTAACTGGGTTTCTTATTCCTCCCTCTGTCAAGATGAGCTGAGTGATGGATCCTGAGACATCACCAAGCTGTCAGTCACCCTGACCAGCTACTAATGCCTGTGGGCTGCTGATCGGATTCGGCAGGGAGCTATAGCACGTCACAACAGGTCCAGCCTGCACGTTCTGTGACCCACAGGCAGTCACGAGGAACAACCTGGGTCTCCTCCTGACCCCCAACAAATGACATCAAGTGTCCAAAGCCATGTATTTTTGCATTTCTGGGGTAAAAGAATAGATGAAGTCCAAATATTGTTTGTCACCAGAAATTTCATCACTTTAAATCTTTCCTGGGCTCTTCAAAGCAAGAGAGGCTCACAAAGATTGTGTGTGACTTTGAAGCTTGAAGAAGTGACCTCCCAAAAGGTCACACTGCTTTGACATTGGTTTTGTTGTTTTGAATAAAAGCTCACTGATCCACGCTCCCCACATCTGCCTCTGCACGGCACAGTGCGACCCCCACGCCCGGGATTGTGATCGTAGAGTCGGAAGTTTGCCTGCTTGAACATCCAGCTACACAACCCCTGCCTCTGAGGCCACATTCAACCTGCAGCGTCTTGTGCCTTCCCTCCAGGAAAAGGGGGTTGGTTAGTGACAGTGCCCGCTGCAGGAGACTGCATAGAACAACGCAGGCAAAGGACTCAGCACGGTTCCCGCACAGAGTAAGCACTCAACAAACGTTAGCTATTCCTGGGGCAACAAGGACCATGATACGGTGACGATGACGCCTTCAATGATGTTGTTAATAACAACCAAATTACTGAGCCAATGGGAGAACCCAGACATGCTCGTAATCAATATAAATTCAGTCATGTGGAACAGTTTCAATGTTTGTTTCAGTATAATCAAAGCTTTATTAAAAACTATGTTTGGCTCAAGTCCCAAGATTTCACAAATACAGAGCTGTCCCGAGTGCTGGTGTCCACTGCCCAGACCATGTGCCCGTGAGGTGGCCGGTGGGCTTGACCCCCCCCAGCCTCTGTGGACAAGATGACAGTGTTCTGCAGCACCAGAGGACTGCGGGGTCATCTGTGGTCTTTGCGCACAAGTATGTCACGATGGCACAGGGATATCTTCCCTGAGTGCAGGAACACAAATGGTGACACGCGTCCTGCCTTTGGACACAGCTAACAGCCGGGCTCCCTGCATCATTCATGTCATAGCTGAAAGGTGGCCAGCCTTTTACGAGTAGGAACCAAGACAAGCTCTAGGTATTCTCAGGCCCAAGCTGCTCCTGATACCAGAATGTGCCCAGTAAGTCGTTCTTAGGATGGAAACCTCTGGTCGGTGTGTAGGATGTGTCTATCAAGCATAATATTCATTAAAAGAACACTTCATGCCACAGACGTGTTAGATCAATCACATGCTTTTCCTCAATCTATAAAAGAATTCTGGTGCGTTAGCAGGTGCTCAAAAATATTTTTAACTGAGTACAAATCTTCTTAAACGTGATATTCGTAACAGTAGACTGCTTACAAAAGCAAAAGCCAATTGTGACTTCCAATTTGGAATCTTGGAAAGATTTACAAAGTAGCTGAGCTAAATCTGATCTCTGCGCTTGTCGAGGAAGGGGTCCCCAGGCTGCAGCCGTGTTAAATCACTGCAAAAGTTCCTCAAACAGCGACTGAAGGGTCAGAGCCCTCAAGCCAGGCAGAGGCAGCTGCAGCTGGGCTGCCCCTGCTCCGCCCCAGAGAGGCCCTCACACGCGGCTGGGGACAGCTTCCTAGGCCATTTTAAGAGGGGAAGTTTTACAGACACTTCCTTTCAGTTCCCTTTAAAATCAGAGGAGGAAAGCGTTGCAGATAAAGCCTTAAAAAAATTAACATCTTACAAAAGTTTTAAATGTATTGTCACACCTTACTCCCCCAAATCGCGCTGGGGAAGGCATGCAAGCAAGGCGGGTAGATTCGCCTCTTCAGGGGCAAACAGAAGCAAACAGAGTTTAGCCAACACCTGACGCACTTTGATACTCCGCCTGCAGTGCGTGGTCTTCCCGTGGTCCCTGCGTGGCCCTTCCGCGCCCCCTAGGAGCTGGCACCCAGGTCACTCGCAGCTGGCACAGCTCACGGCGTGTGTCCCTCCTTCTGCCAGAGACCCTCTCTGCTTTATGAGATCTTCACTCCGGGGACCAGGACCGAGCTGCCCATGTGTCACGCTCGAGTGACAGACCTATAGCCCAGGCCGCGGGACACACGCTCGGTGCACGTCATGCACAGAGGTCAGTGGCCGGACTCCACGCTGCGCGGCCCGGGGAAGGCCCCGGGGGTGGCGGCCTCTGGGCCCCGCCTGGGCAGCAGCACGCGCGAGCCGCTCTGTGACGTTCCACTGCGCAGGCGCGCGCGCCCTGTGCGCTTCCCCGTGTGTGGCGCTCTCAGCGACAGATGCGAGACGCCCGCTGTCCGCAGTGGCTGCTGACGGATGCGGAGGGAGATGAGAGGCGGCAAGAGCCGGGCGGTCAGACCCTCGCCATCCCGCCGCAGCGTCGCCACCCGGGCACGTGGGGAGGACACGAGCCCCCAGACGACACGTGCAAGCACCTTCCAGAAGAACGCGAACGGCGCGGATGAGCGGACTGCTTTCTGAAGCAGCACAGGAGTCTGTTTCCCTGCTGCTGCCCACGAGGTTTGATTTAATATGTATATTTATTACTTTTTAAAATAATGGCAAAAAAAGAAACCAAATAACCTGGTCAAAATAAAATGAATCCTGGCAGCAGCTAGAAGTATTACAAGTACAATAAATGCTAGCAACTCCTTGAACATCAGAATTTCCAAAGGGACTGATACGTGCTCAAATATGTTAGGATTACTTCTTAAATTGCTATCAGGGAGGAGTTTAATCTCCGAGGAATTAAAACAGACTGTTGTCAGTAACAACTGTTTAGTTCAGTTCCTGAAGGAAAAAGCAAACCAGGAAACAACGGCACCCAAGTGCTCAGCGCCTGCCTCCTCTCCTCACGGCCCCGCAGCCCTGTCCCGCGGCCCGACGGTGGTCTCAGAACACAACCGCCTCCCAAACCAGCCGGAAATCAGGAAATAATAATCATTTCATAGAATGAACAGATTAACATTTTAAGGTTTGCCTCAAGAATGGAAAATGCTACTACGCATGCTACCCTGAGGTTAACTCCACCGCTTTCAGAGTCTATTATCGAAAACGGTTTCTCATCAGGGAAGAAAATTATGCAGAGGAAAGAATCTCACATTTTCTTCTCAAAATTTAGAAATGAAAAGGTCAAGTAAAAATAAATATGAAGCAATCTGGCTAATTTGAGCTTCTTTTCTCCCCGCACCAGCTAATAGAAAGTTAAAGTTAAAAATAAAAAAGGTCAGAACTTCTCAGAGCGAGAGCTGCGGGGTAAAAATGGACGTCCACGCCCCACTCCCGGCCGGATCGGGACGCGTGGCAGCCCACACAGCCACACGGCGGCCCGCCAGTGTCTGCGAGGACGGAAAGAGACAGAAAACGCCGCACAGCACGGCTGAAACTCACACTGATGAGCAACTCCGTGCGCGGGGCTATCTGCTGCGGATTCCAAAGGGAAACGTGAGGAGCAAATAAACCGTTTTTGTATTCTCTACCAACTACAACCAAAAGCATGCTAAGAGGTGTATCAAAACTTTGGCTTTAACAGTAAACCTGGAAACAGCCAAAAGGCGCGTTGATGCGTTAAAAATACTGTGGTGCAACCATTCACTCTTCAGCCAGTATTCGAGTGCCTTCTACGTGCCAGGGGGATGGGTCAAAACAAAGTCTCCTTCCACGAGGAGCCTGCAGCCCAGGAGGCCGGAGCGTCATGCCAGTCGCTCGCTGCCAAGAAAAGCAAACCGTCCTCAGGGCTGGGAAGGCAAGGTGAGGACCGCAGAGCCGTCAAAATCCGGGTCACAGAAAAACAGCTTACAAAACGGGAAACCGCTCAGGACACATTGAATGAAGGAGTTCATGGCAGGAACTGCACTCACAGGACCCCCGGGCGCACAAGACGGTACACAGGACCCCCTGGTGCACAAGACAGGAGGAGGTGGCGGTGCAGGTGAGTGACCCGCACACAAACCCCAGCCAGCGCCCGAGCTCCTGGTCCCGTCCCAGCTCTGCAGCCGAGAGCTCAGCCATCCTGGGCAAGTCACTCAAAGTTGTCGGCCACGGTTGATCCACCTACAAGAATAGAATCTTAGCAATACCCACTTCCCTCCGGTGTTTATAGGGAGATGCGCAAGTCACCCAGCTTGTGGCTGGCGTGGCAGGGCTGCCACCATGTGGCCTTCACAGATGGAATACTGCCCTTTATCTAACCAAATCCAGTGTTTAATCTGTATCAAATCCCTTCCAGCCAAATGTGTTATGAAATCCACAATGAACACAGAGCCACCCTAAGGAAGAAGGTAGCAGGGCAGAAAATCCTAAATTTAACCACTCCTAGGTTTGGGGACCAGGCAAGGTGGCCGGAGGGAAGGAGAAGCAGCCCCGGGGAACCCACAGCAGAGCCGGGCATCCTGGCCGCTGTGCACACAGGTGCCTGATGGGAAGTCAGTTCCCAGATCCCATTGGCTCACGTGATCAGTACCTGTGTCCTAAGAAACCGAGGGGCAGTTACTGTCGCTCTCATTATAAATGCCGTCTCAAAGCCGCAAGTAAACTTAGAAATGAACAATTATGAACTTTAATGCTCTTTTGAGCTGAAAAGGCAACTGCCCTTCACCTTTAACACATCATTCCCGACTAAGTATGCACGTTAGTGACAGTGCCATTATTAGTGAAAGCTACCAAAAGTGAGACTGTTGAACGTTTGCCAATCTGACATATGAGAAATGGTATCTTAGTGATGTTTATGGGCCATTTTTATGTACGTGTGGGTGTATGTTGTCTGTTCACGTCTTTTGCCCATTTTCCTAGGATTTTGGTCTTTTTTCCCTCGATTTTTAAAATATTTATACTAGGTGCAAAGGCTTTCTCACAACTAATATTTTTGTCTTTTGATCTTTGAATGTTTCTTTGTTTGGTTTTTGGTCAGGCAAAACTGTTTTGTTCCAGTACGTAGTCAAATTTGTCCATTTATCCTTTTGTTGAACTTAAACTTTGAGTAATACTTTTAAAAAGCCTTTCCCAACACACAGGTTGTGTTCACTCATGTTTTCATCTAATGCTGGAATAGTTTCATTTTGCACATTGAATTCTCTGATCCATTTGGCAACTAGTCTTACATGCAGTATAAAGTCAAACCCAATGGCGTCTTCCACAAAACAGCGTCCAGTTGTTCTAACATTTTAAAAAGTCCATCTGTGATCCAGCAATCTGCAATACGATCTTTATCACACAGGAGCGTTCCATCTCTACTCGGGCTCATTTCTGAACTTCCTGTCCCGCTGGTCTGTCGGCTGTCCACACACCATGCGGCACTATTTCCCAGACAGGCTTTGCAGCGTGTTTTGATGCCTAGCAGGGCTATTCTTCCTTTCTTAGCTCTTTTGTTCCCTAAGTTTTCTCGGCAGTCATGCCATTTCAATTTTAGAATCAACATGTCCAGCCCACGAGAAACATTAACTCTTGTTGCTTTTGTATTTTTTATGGGCATCACATTAAATTTATAAATTAACTTCGAATTGACATCTTAATGATGCCGAGATGTTCCAACCAAGAACAAGCCATGTCTTTCCACCTGCTCAAGGCTACTTCTGTGGCTTTCTCAAGTGTATGACCATTTTCTTCACTTAGGGCTTTTTTTTTTTTTTATACAGAGTCTCACTCTGTTTCCCAGGCTAGAGTGCCGTGGCGTCAGCCTAGCTCACAGCAACCTCAAACTCCTGGGCTCAGGTGATCCTCCTGCCTCAGCCTCCGAGTAGCTGGGACTATAGGCATGCGCCACCATGCCTGGCTAATATATATATATATAT
>CAUYRT010086523.1:0-16555 GCA_963574885.1 Lepilemur ruficaudatus | reverse complement strand
GTGTTTGCGTTTCGCTAGGCTGTGGCCACGGCCTCCCCTGGGCAAATGAGTGCGACGGGGCCACAAAAAAAAAAAAAAAAAAAAAAAAAAACGGGTCTATTAGGAGATCCCCTTAAATAAGTAGGTTGGTATCTAATCAGAGTTCTGGACTGTTGAACATGTTGGGACAGTTTCTTTTACGTGACCCTTTCAAAGCAGGGATTGTACCTGAGGAGATCCAATCAATATTCCCCAGGTCTATATTCAGTACTTAGGTAAATGATTTGTTTTAATTTTTGGTTTTCCTCCACCTCTGTTTTCTCTTATAAAATATTTCAGTAACCATGCTGTTGGTACATTGAGCAAAAAAAAAAAAAGCCTCCCCACTTTGCCATCATCACCTTAGTTTCTTACCATGTGCCACTTTTCTAATTTCAACACTAAAAAAATTCAGTGAGAATGGCAACAATGAAGACTAATAACCACAAGATGGCAGAATTTACCATTTCTTTTCTTCTCTTGCTTATATCATTTATTCATTCATTCATTCAAGAATTACTCTTTGGCCGGGCGCGGTGGCTCATTCCTGTAATCCTAGCACTCTGGGAGGCCGAGGCAGGTGGATTATTTGAGCTCAGGAGTTCGAGACCAGCCTGAGCAAGAGTGAGACCCCGTCTCTACTAAAAATAGAAAAAATTAGCCAGTCAACTAAAAATGAAACAAAAAATTAGCCGGGCGTGGTGGCTTGTGCCTATAGTGCCAGCTCCTGGGGAGGCTGAGGCAGGAGGATCGCTTGAGCCCAGGAGTTTGAGGTTGCTGTGAGCTAGGCTGACGCCACGGCACTCACTCTAGCCAGGGCAACAAAGTGAGACTCTGTCTCAAAAAAAAAAAAAAAAAAAAGAATTATTCTGTGAGTGTCTACTCTGTATCAAGTGCTTTCCTAGGAGTCAAAATGATTACAAAAGAGGTATATATATGATATGGTTTCCTGCCCTTGATGAGCTTGCCGGGAGAGGAGTCTATGAGGAAGAAAAGATACTTCTGATAACATTTAAATGACAATACATGGTAATATGTGATTAAAGGCCAAAAGAGTGATGCAGACTGCCTTATGAGTTTACAGTGAGCATGAGCCAGAGAAGTCTGTAGAGAGGAGGTGAGAACTGAGCTGGGGCTTAAGGGATGAATAAAGCAGATAGGCTGAGGAAAAAAAGAATAAATCCCAGGCAAAGGAACCAGTGTGGGCCATGCCGCTGAGGTAGAAATGAGCAAAACATAAGCCCAGGTCAGTGATGGGACTAATCTGGTAATAACAAACAGATATTGGGTAAACAAGACTGAAATATAATAGATCTCCATTGTGACTGTGCCCACCACAAAAGCTAAATTTATCTATTAAGTCTGCCACTAACTATAGCCTTTGGGCAGGCAATTTGACTGGTTTAGCTTCAGTTTCCTACCTTGTAAAATGTGCAGGTTGGAAAAGATGACCCTAATAGACCTTCTCGGAAGGAAGGAAGGAAATGAAGGAGCTGAGAAAACTTCACCCCAAAATATGACTCCTTGGCATAAAGAATATTTTGAATTAAAAGCCACTGAGATCAAAAAGGACTACAAGGGGATTTCCCTCTCTCTGCATAAACTGGACTGATGCTATCAAAAGATCAAAGGTTGACTTCCCTTCCTCTCCCTGTTATCTAGCCCAAGTCATTTAAAACATAGTATCTGTCTCTCAGGCAAATTTATAAGTCAATCTGCTTCCTCCATCCATTCATTCTCCCTAGCAACCGTCTAGCCCCTAAACAGAATTACCTATACTCCTCATTTTCTCCCCTCCTCTCTAAAAGACATGTATAAAAATATCTGCTAATCTCTTCTGGAACTTCATTGGGATATTGGGTACTCACTCTGTGATTCTTCCCATGTGCATGGTAAAGCAAACTTTCAGGGGAAAGGGCAAGTTTCCCCTCACCCCTACAAAAGGAAGGAAAGAAGAGAAGGAAAATAAAAAAGAAAAGAGAAAAAGAAATGAAGAAAGAAAGAGAGAGAAAAAGAAAGAGAAAGAAAAAAGAAAAGAGAATGAGAACAGAAATGGAGAAGGTAGGAGAGGAAAAGCAAACTGATTCTAACTTCCCTACCAATTGCTATGTGGCCTTTGACATGGTTCAGTTCCAAACAAGAACAGGACCATCTGTATGGTGGTTAGAGCTAGGGCTCCACTGTTAGCTATCCATAGTTCAAGTCTTGGATCTGTCACTTAATAGCCATTTAACAGTAAGCAAGTTAACTTAGCCTCTATAAGCTTCGCTCATTTATTAATGTTTAACAAATATGTATGTAACACCTTACTGCATTAGTGAGGGTCTCCAGAGAAACAGAAACAACAGGGTGTGTGTGTGTGTGTGTATGTGTGTGTGTGTGTGTGTGTGAAAAAGAGAGAGAGAGATTAATTATAGGAATTGTCTCACATGATTACGGAGGCCAAGAAGTTCTATGTTCCACTCACTATCTGCAAGCTGGAGAACCAGGAAAGCCAGTGGTGTAACTTGGTCCAAATCTGAAGTCCTGCAAACAAGAAGAGCCAATAGTGTAAGTCCACATGAGTCCGAAGTCCCAAGAACCAGGAGTCCTGATGTCTGAGGGCAGGAGAAAATGTACCAGCTCAAGGAGAAAGAGTGAATTCACCCTTCCTCCAAATGTGGGCCTTTAACAAATTGTACGATGGCCACCCACATGGGTGAAGATGATCTTCTTCTTTATAGCGTCTACCAATTCAAATGCTAATCTCTTCTGGAAACTGTTAGGTCTGGAGCTGTGACAGAGACACACAAAGCCTCCTGTGCAGCAAAATGCTGTTTATTTTGAGCATCTGGGTGCAGATGGGTGAAGGCCGAAAAAGGCGTCCACCCTGAGGGAAGGGGAAAGCCTTGGGTTTTCTAGAGGTTTTCTCGGGGGGACTGAGTACCTGGGCCAGAACAGCCACTGCAATACATTTTTTTTAAACAACCAATTTCTGGGACCCCTGCATCAGTCTCATCCTGTAGAGATAAGGGAGGGGTGTAGCTTCTTCCTTATCAGTGGCGATAGGAATGCTGGCTGTAGCTGTCTGTTAGATTTACAACGTCCAGGGACTCTGGGGACTCTCCAGACTCCTGCGGCTATTGTTTTACAAACCTTAGTTTTCTATTAACCACATTCCATCCTATACATACTTTTTGGGTTCCCTCCTGGAACAAACCTAACAGAAACACCCTCACAGACACACCCAGAAATGTTTTACCAGCTCTCTGCACATCCCTTAGCCCAGTCAAGTTGACACATAAAATCAACCGTCATACTTACTACATGCTAAGCCCTATGCTAGTCATTGGGAACAGAGAGATAAACAAGACAGACCAAATCCTTTCCCTGGAACTTACAATTTTGTAGAGGAGACAGCCTAAAAATAATCACACAAAAAACTAGATACAATTGTAACATGAGCAAAAGCGCAGAGTGCCATGAGAGCAGATAACCTGAAAGCCTAACCCAGTCTGGTAGATCAGAGGTTTCCACAAGAAAGGATGAGTCAGGGAAAGAAAAGGAGAAAAGTATTTGAGACAAAAGGAACAGTTTGTGAAAGGGCTTTAAGACTAGCAGGAGCTTGGCATATGAAGAAACTAAGGCCTTTTAAGGCCACTGTATCTAGAGTACAGAGGACTAGGGGGATAATGGCAGAGGGGAGACAAGGATATGTCAGTCAATAAGGCCCAGATTATATAGTGTTTTGAGAGTCCTCTGAAGCCTGTAGACTTTATCCTAAAGCAATGAAAAATCTGTTTCCTTATTTGTAAAAGAGGGAAAATAGTCACACCTCCTTCATAGGGTGGCCATGAAGATTAAGACACCACTGCCCTCTCCCATCCCATGCCTCCTTAATGAATCCATCACCAAGTTCTATCAGTACCACTTCCAAAAACAACTGTCACGTCCAAAATTTGTCTCCATTTCCACTGCTACCACCCTGGTCCTAGTCACCATTTCTAGCCTGGACTATTGCTAAACTGGTCCTTTGTCTTCCACTTTTGTTGCACTCCCATTATTCCTACAGCAACTCAAGTGATCTTATTAAAATATAAATCTCATCATGGCATATCTTTGCTTAAAACCTTTTAGTTAAAAAAGAAAAAGACTTCTCACTGCTCTCAGGATAGAGACCGAATCCTTCGGACATATGCTAATTCTGTTCCCCTCCCTGAAATGTGTATTTCATCTCCCAACTCCTATCCCTTACTTATCTAATTTATTCAAACTCATCCTAACCTCCCTTCTTCAGGGAGGTCAGGGGGAGGTCTTGCCTGATTCCATCCCACCATCCATTTGGGGTTCTTTTGTCATTTGGCCCCAGAGAACCATGTCCTTTCCCTTTTGATCACTTATCTCTATAATTACATAGTTATTAGTGTGATTATTTAATGTCTATTTCCTCCATTAAGCTATAAGCACCAAGAAAGAAAGGAACATGTATGTTTTTGCTTACTTTTGTATTCCCAGAAACTTACCCAATGCTTGACACATGGGAATTGCTCGGGGAATATTTGATTGAATGATGGAGATACTAGCTACCGCTACAAATGAAAATAACACTAATAGTAACAATAAATGTGCTGTTTTATTGATAGACATCCCTCCAGGAACCAGCTGTAAGCAAATGGTGGCACAGATCAAGTTGTTGGTCAGTAAATACCTTACCACCTTTTTTTCAGAGTCCCTATATTTATATTGAAACCAATTATTATCATCTAATTATAGCTACCACCAGGCATGGTTATGAGCACAGATTCTAAAGTAAGACTAGACTTAAATCCTGCTTCTGCTACTATCTTTGTGACTTTGAACAAGTGAGCCTCTCTGAGACAGAGTTTATTCTCAGACCTCATGAATTTAATGAGGTCATACATGGAAAGGGCTTAATGTAGTACCTGGAATATAATATGCAATAATATTACTATATTTTACAGATTTTTTATTAATCTGAACAAGTATCTATTAAAATGTACAGCAAAACCAGAATATCAAAGGGCCTGTTACAGCATGCTATCTCAGCCTGCTGGGGAAAAAAAAAAGAAACTCCCTCATGATACATGATCATGATGCAGTCTTCCACTAATCCTGAGAAATAAACAGAACTTTCAGGGAGGCAAGAAAAGCTATAGAAGAAGGTTGCAGTCAGGGGCTTCTGAGAATTAAAATATATTATTTACTTTATGTGCTACCAAGGTCATTGGAATGCAAAAACAATGGAATAGGCCCCAAAGGGTTGACATTCTAAATAGTAGCAAACCTCTGAGGATACAATATAAAATTTATTCTTTGCTCTGCATGTTGCCAGTGAACAGAAAAAAAAAAAGATTTCTGAAAAGTTATTCTTGATCTACTATATCCTTTGTTGGACTTTTGTGTCCCTAATTATCCAAAACTAATTACCTTGAGAAAACTGAATTAATTACCCAAGGCCTTTGTTTGTGATTTAGCTAACCACCCATTTTCCTCCACTCCAGTGTTATCCAATGTATTATCTGATGATAAGCCATTGCTGCTCCTTCGGATAGATTCTTTTTCTTTTTTGCATGTACACATGTGGAATGAGATAGATTCATTTTAAAATGGGATCTTTGGGCAGAAAAAGCCTTCATGATCCAAGGGATTGAATCTCAAATGGTGGCATTTAAGAAATTAAGATATGTAATGCAGGAAATAGGTTCAGGAAGGGCACATTGCCCTGTGTGCATCTATACAGGCAGTGCTTAGGAGCAGGTGTTTTGTATCAGACAGATGGGATTTCAAAACGAATGGCAAATCCTAGCTCTGCAACATACTGGCAGGGTGATCAAGGTAAATTAATTCTGTTTCCTCAACTGTAAAATGGGGATAATAAGGACCTATCTTACAAGGTTGTAATGAAGATTAAATGAGACGACATAAAGCCATTCAAGAAGAGCCCGGCATAATTTTTTGAGTGCTCACATATTTTTATTATTTAATTGCATTTGATGATTACATAGAGCTGGCTGTCACCTCTTCTTTTCTGAAACCATGTGTGGTCCCCGTCCTGTTTGTATTTCAGGTTGAGAGTGGAAGAAGTTATGAAGACCAGGAGCCCAGACTTCTGGTCACTGGTCCCATTTAACTGGTAATAACCACATGCAGGACACAAAGGGAAAAACTTGGAAAGACAGATGAAACCTTTACCTCCCCCCTCGCTCCTCCCCCCAAATAAAAAATAAGGCTGGTCTCAGTGGCTCACACCTGTAATCCCAGCACCTTGGGAGGCCAAGGCCCTAGGATTGCGTGAGCTCAGGAGTTTGAGGTTGCAGTGAGCTATGATGATGCCACTGCACCCTAGCCTAGGTGACAGAGCGAGACCACGTATGTTTGTGTATAATATATATAAATAAATAACAAAAAATAGGCCGGGCACGGTGGCTCATGCCTATAATCTTAGCACTCTGGGAGGTGAGCAGATCACTCAAGGTCAGGAGTTCGAAACCAGCCTGAGCAAGAGCGAGACCCCGTCTCTACTAAAAACAGAAAGAAATTAATCGGCCAACTAAAAATATATAAAAAAAAAATGAGCCAGATTAGCCAGGCATGGTGAGGCATGCCTATAGTCCCAGCTACTCGGGAGGCGGAGACAGGAGGATCACCTGAGCCCAGGAGTTTGAGTTTGCTGTGAGCTAGGCTGACGCCATGGCACCCTAGCCTGGGCAACACAGTGAGATTCTGTCTCAAAAACTAAATAAATAAATAAATAAATGATTCTTTTTCTTATTTTGTTCTTTTTTTGGTTGTTCAGACAGAGTCTCACTCTGTTGCCCAGGGTAGAGTGCCGTGGCATCAGCCTAGCTCACAGCAACCTCAAACTCCTGGGCTCAAGCGATCCTTCTGCCTCAGCCTCCCGAGTAGCTGCGACTACAGGCATGCGCCACCATGCCCAACTAATTTTTTCTATATATTTTTACTTGGCCAATTAATTTATTTCTATTTTTAGTAGAGATGGGGTCTCGCTCTTGCTGAGGCTGGTTTCGAACTCCTGACCTTGAGCGATCCTCCCGCCTCGGCCTCCCAGAGTGCTGGGATTACAGGTGTGAGCCACCACGCCCAGCCAATAAATGATTCTTTACAGACAGGAAAAATATATTTTTTACTGAGTGTGAAACTTTTTGTTTTAATTTTATGTATAGAAATGAAAATGGAAGGATACAACCTGAATGCTGAAAAATAACGGTTATCTCAAATGATAGGATTATTAATAAACTATTTTGGGCTACATGTTCTAAATTTTCCATAAGAAACATTTCTTTTAAATTGGAAAAAAAAAACAGCTGGGCATGGTGGCTCACATCTATAATCCCAGCATTTTGGGAGGCCAAGGTGGGAGAATAGCTTGAGGCCAGGAGTTTGAGACCAACCTGAGCAACATAGCAAGACCCCCTGTCTCTACAAAAACTAAATAAAACTTATCTATTTTGAAAATTTACTATTCTCTAAGAGAAACTTTGTCTTCCTTGTAACATCAAAGATTAACTACATTCCCAGCTTCTCCTAATGTCACTATTTATGGTTTTGCATTTATATGTGTGTCTAACATTTTTAATCCTTTTGATTTCTGGCTAGTAACTTCTCAAACTATTACTTTTTTGAAGTAATTACAGATTCACAGAAGGTTGCACGAAATGTACAGGGGAGTCTCATGTACCTTTCCCTCAGTATCCTCCAATGTTCTTGGCATCTTATACAACTACAGTGCAATATCAAAACCAAGAAATTGACATAGAAACAGGAGGATCACTTGAAGCCAGGAGTTCAAGACCAGACTGGGCTACATAGATCCCATTTCTACAAAAAATAAAAAATTTAGGCAGGAGTGATGGTCAGCACTGGTAGTCCCAGCTACTGAGAAATCTGAGGCAAGAAGATTGCTTGAGCCCAGGAGTTTGAGGTTATAGTGAGCTATGATTGGACCAATGCACTCCAGTCAGGGTGACAGAGCAAGATCCTGTCTCTAAAAAAATAAAATAAAATAAAAATAAAAAATAAAATCAAGAAATTGACATTGGTACAACCCACAGTGCTTATTCAGATTTCACCAGTTACACATGTAATCATCTGTATGTGGTTTGTGGGTGGGTGTTTAGTTCTATATAATTTTATCACATGTACAGCTTTACATAACTACCACCACAAACAAGATACAGAACATTTCCATCACCACAAGGATCTCTCATGTTGCCCACACCTCCCTATTTCCCTCTCAGTTTCCTTAACCCCCAACAACCACTAATCATTCTTCCATCCCTATAATTTTGTCATTTCAGGAATGTTATATAAATGGAATCATACAGTGTGTTACCTTTTGAGATTGGCTTTTGTCATTGATCATATTCGGCATAGTCTAGAGATTCATATAAATTGTTGTGTGTATCAATAATGTATTCTTTTTTTATTACTGAGTAGTATTAAAAGTTATAGATGTACCATTGTTTGTTTAACCATTCATCCTTTGAATGACATCTGGGCTGTTTCATTTTTAGCTATTACAAATAAAATTTCTATAGACATTCATGTATATCTATTTAAAAAAACAACCCTCAATTTATGTCATCCAAGATCCCAAGAAAGCCTCCTCCTCCTATATACCAGGACTTGTTGAACAAACCCATGTTTACCTTACCCATACTGGCACAGTTTTATGAGAAAAAAGCTAGATTAAGCAAATAACATGGGGTTATACCATATTTTCTTGCTGATTTATAGTTTTTTATTTATCTATCTCTGCCCCTTGACTATGAACCACATGGAGGCAAAGACCATGACTAAATTGCCTCTACACCTACGATGAGGTACAGGGCCTAGCATAGAGTACGTATTCAGAAAATGTTAGGATCTCTAGGGGTGGGTAGGGGCCAGAGATAGATGTTTTATAATAAACTCCACAAATTATAATGGACAGTCAGGGTTAAGAACTACTATTTAGCTGAATAAACAAATATGTAAAGATAAAGAAGGAAAGCTCATGGTAGGTGAAGGCAGACTCAGGACAGGAAGAATATCTATGTTCTATTATCTTTCTTCACCTCAGAGAGAGTTCTCTGTTCAGGTTAACCTCTAGATTTCATGGTAGGGAATCTGTGATTACTAGTGCTGTGTTTGAGAAGTGCTATTATTAAATCTCTATGGTTGATTGGAGCAAAGAAAAGACAGCTTTCATCTGCTCTGTGGAGTTTTACCTATTTGAAAGACTACCCTATATATCTTTCAAGCCTCTGACATCTTCCAGAGTTTGGCAGAAAAAGCAATTGGTTATATTAATTACCTGGAGGTACTTGTTTAGATGGCATAATTATATTTGTCAGAGATTTGGAGGAAAGGAATAATGGCTCCTCATATTTCTGAATAACCTGGGAAGCACAGCCTAAAACTGTCCCTTGACAAATGCCAGTTCTGCTAGACCTCACTAAAATATGCTGGACATATAAAATCACAGCAGGGGCTGGGCATGGACCCTAGAAAGATCACTTAGTGGCAAGGGCCCAACATTTAAAGACATTTGTGGGATTCAGCAGATACCACAGGAGCTGTTTCAAGGACTGTTAAAAGATTGCAAAACCCATCAATGAATTGACTCAGGTGGTCAGGCCAGAATTGGAGCATACATTAGAAAGGGCTGTGCAAAGGGCTGAAGAGTTGAAGAGGAAGGTTAAGGCAGGTACAAAATGGTAGGACCTGGAAGTCAGGATGAGTGCCTGGGGCTCAACTATGTGTTCTATCAAAACAAAGCTGCTCTTGCTGGGAGACCCCCCAAAAGCAAACAGACTAACAAATGGGTTTTCATTTGGGCAAACTTCTCTCATGTGCCCTTTCTCCTACTTGAACCTTTTACAGATTGTCAAGCTGCTTGGCTCCAGGTTCTGTTTATATGAGAGTGGGCAAAAGCAATGACAGAACGCTGTCTAGGATTTGCAGCAAGAGGCATCTAGGACATTTGGTTCATCTTGGTGATGTGCCAAAATTTGTTGGGGAAGGATTTGATCCTCTGCTCATATCTGGGTCAGAGAAGGCACTATCCTCTTCTGTACCCATCTGTAGGTTGATAGAAGAAACAAAAGTGAGTCTTCCTTTGTAAGGACTCCAGAGTTTTCTCTCAGGCAGTTTATAACATAGTTGAGACTTTAGACTTATTTAGACATGAATTCAAATATTGGCTTTTACCATTTGTTAGCTGTGTAAGCCTAAACAATTTAATTCACTTATATGAATCTTAGAATTCTCATCTGTAAAATGAGGATAATAATATTTACATATAGACTTATTGTGCAGTTTAAATAATACTTAATCATTGGCCGGGCATGGTGGCTCATGCCTATAATCCTAGTACTTTGGGAGGCTGAGGTGGTAGGATCACTTGAGGGCAGGAGGATCACTTGATGCCAGGAGTTCAAGACCAACCTGGACAATATAGCAAGATCCTATCTCTACAAAGAAATTTAAAAAAATCAGCCATGCATGGTGGCACATGCCTATAGTCCCAGCTACTTGGGAGGCTGAGGTAGGAGAATCTCTTGAGCCCAGGACTTGAAGGTTACAGTGAACTATAATAGCACCACTGCACTACAGCCTGGGTGACAGAGTGAGACCCTGACTCTAAAAAAATAATAGAAATAAAATAATATTTTTTATTTTTGGCTGCATATCCTTTGATTACGTCTTCATCCAATACCACTTTTGTTGTGTGATCTCTGTAGAGAGTATAGAAAAACAATTTAGTTTTTCCAGAAAGTTTAGAAAAGCCTCTTTCAGTATTACAAATCATCATTGGTTAATGTCATGTAAATGTCCTGGAATGTAGTCAAATTTGGGGAAAACTCTATTAAGCTTCTATCATTTATCTTACATATGAGCTGTAAGATTTTAGGATATGTCAAGTCTTCTGTGTAGTGACGAATCTTAAATAAGCTTTGAATTCCCTTTAGTTATTCCTATACTAACACAGCCAGTAATAACTTAACTATACACAGTGGTGAAAGCAAACCACATCAATATATCCTACTAACCCCAAATAAATGTATCTGCAATTCAATTTCTCTTCAGTTGGATCCCCAAAATGCCTATTCCCATTCTACCATGATTCAACTTGAGGGAAAGCAAAATGGAGAGGAAGAAAGAATGGAAAGAGATAGTGGGCTTAACTAATTGCATTTACAACTTATTTTCAAAAATTTTACAAAAATCTATGGCCATGTGAACTCACAAAGCCCCTTCTCAGGGGCTTTAAAAGGTCCATCCAAGGGGGATACGCCCTGGAACTTGGAAATCTACCTTTGATCACAGGTTTGTTTATAGGATTAAATGAGACCATTTAAATGAAAGTGCCTAGCACAGGACCTAGTTCTTAGTAAATATTACCTTCTTCCTCCCTCCCCCTGGTGAAAATAATGTCTAGGGCCGGGTGTGGTGGCTCACATCTGTAATCCTAGCACTCTGGGAGGCTGAGGCAGGAGGATCGCTCAAGGTCAGGAGTTCAAAACCAGCCTGAGCAAGAGCAAGACCCCGTCTCTACTAAAAATAGAAAGAAATGAATTGGCCAACAAAGAATATAGAGAAAAAATTAGCCGGGCGTGGTGGCGCATGACTGTAGTCCCAGCTACTCAGGAGGCTGAGGCAGGAGGATTGCTTGAGCCCAGGAGTTTGAGATTGCTGTGAGCTAGGCTGACGCCACAGCACTCTAGCCCAGTCAGAGAGAGACTCTGTCTCAAAAAAACAAAAAAAAAAAAAAAACGAAAAAACAATGTCTATAGCTGAGGCAGAGTGATACTCTGTCTCAAAAAAAAAAAAATGTCTATATTAATCTATGTGACCCAAATAAAAACCAGACTCCCACGCGGCCAGGTCTCTGCATGGAATTGCATATAAGAAAACAGTCCAACAACAAAGAGTAATTTAAAAGCTCTGGTTAAGTTCAAGTCTCTAATTTGGCATCACAAAAGAGCAGTTCTGTTAAAGACAGAATTCTCCTTAGAAAGCAAAGTAGAAAATATGAAAAGACAAAAGTGTTTTCTGGGTTGGGAGAAGTTAGACAACATTCAATTTTAATACATCTTGCGCCTTCACATGTAGATTCAAAGTTCATAAATGTAGTTCCTTCATATATACATTTCAAGTATTCTAGTGTTGGCTACTCCATTGATCAAATTTAAAAAAATCAACCCCCCCACAAAATAACACCTCAGAGCAAACCTGGTGGAGCTAACCTAAGGCAGAAAAGGTTTCACCACCATTGAATTCCAGACCTGTGCTGTGGCAAAAGACATTCTAAAGGAGGACAGCAAAGACAGAAATCCTAAAGGAAAAGATGGGACTGATTTAACTGTATAAAACTTAAAACATCTGTGTGGTTAAAGTAAATATCAAATGTCAAACAAAAAACTAGGGAAAAAAGTATCTGTTATTCATACTACAAAGGATTAATAGCCCCAATAGAGAAACCAATTAAAAGGTTAAAAGCATAAAAAAATAAAATAAAATAAAATAAAAGTTTAAAAGCATGAGGAATCCAACAGAACTGTCAAAGAACATGAACAGGCCATTCACAGAGGAAGAAATACAAAAGACAAAAATTAAGAGAATTGGCAAGGATTTGGGGAAACCAAGCCCTCTCACCCTGCTGTTGGGAATGCAAATTAGTTCAACCTTTACACAAGGCAACTTGACAATATAAAAACAACACTAACATTTATAAGGAGCTTGGTATTTGCCAAGTACTCTGTGAAGTGCTTTACACTGATTGATTCATTCAATCCTTGCTCAACTTTATTGATATTCAATGTGCATCATTTGTAATAATGAAAAACTCAAGATCCTTCAGGCACTCAAAAATAGGATTTGGGTTACATGGAACATGGAACTTCTATAAAATAGGATTAAAGTGATCTATATTTACTAACATGAAAAGCTCTCTAAAATTTAATAAGGTTTTTTCAAAAAGTCTACAGAACAGAATGTACAATATACCATTTCCATAACATAAAAAATTATATGAATACATGTCTACATGTACATATGTATATAGAAAAATTTCTGGGACACATACCAAAATGATAACAGCAGCAGTTTCTAGGTGGTGGGATTGTAGATAATCTTGATAATCTTCTACTATATACTTTTCTATTGTACCTCTGAATTTTTACTACCACTACTACTGCTGCCCAGGAGTATGGCTGGCCATCATGGATGTATAGCCCGTGCAGTCATATAGAGCCTTGTGCTTAGAAGAGCCTGTATTTGGTTTAATGCTTAACTGTCACTGATTTAAAATTCTTACTAATTCATGAACAAGGGGCCCCACATATCCATTTTTCACTGAGTATTGAAAATCATGTATCTGGTCCTGTCAAGAGTATACTTTGCCTCTTCAGCTCTCAGCCTGAACTGTGTTGCTCTGTGGCCATCACCACTGTGAGAACCTGATACCCTCATTTTCCTTCCTTCAAGTATAATTGAAAAACCTCTCAACAAGGAAGTTTTAAACTCTTTTTCTAACCCCCTGGAGGGGAGGGAAAGTCTCTGAGGGTAGACTGTTTTTCTTCCCCACTTGAGTTTAGCTGCACACTCTCTCCCTGCCCCTGACAGGATGGATTATGGGTGTCCATATTAGGGTACCTGCCCATACCTTCCAAATTGCCAATCCTTCAATCAAAAGAAAAATTTGCTCTCCTGGGCTTCCACAATTAATCCCAGCCACTAGCCTAGCATCATTTACATGTAGCTAAATTTACATATGTAAATTGTCTTTTGGTCATTTAGTAATGAGTCTTCATACCTATGGCCGTCTTCATGACATCCCTGCATAATTTAGCAACAATTCAGAGCAACAACTAGAGCCAATCTTCATATCTACCAGTGAATATATCCATGCCTGTGCCCATGAGATTTCCTTATAGTCTATTCCCATCAACTAAGTTTTTTGGCCAGGCATGGTAGCTCATGCCTGTAATCCTAGCCCTTTGGGAGGCTGAGGCTAGAGAATAGCCTTGAGGCCAGGAGTTCAAGACCAGCCAGAGCAAGTAGTGAGACCCTGTCTCTACAAAAAAATTTTAAAAATTAGCATGATGTGGTGGCACGCACCTGTAGTCCTAACTACTCAGGAGGCTGAGGCAGGAGGATCACTTGAGCCCAGGAGTTTGAGGTTATAGTGAGCTATGATTGCACCACTGCACTCTAGCCTGGGTGACAGAGTGAGACCCTGTCTAGAAATTAGTTAATTAAAAACAGTGGTTGTGACATCTTGTCCAAAGCTTTATGACATCTATTTATATTATATCCACTGAATGTTTTATCTGCATGCTATTTAATTTTTTAAATCCAGCTTTTTGTGCCCTTCCTTTGGCTCTCTCTTTGCTGCAACAGTGGGTCTGGTCATCATCTGTGGCGTATGTATCACACTCTGTAAACCTATATCTAGCTTTTGCCCTATAATCCTATCTTTCTTCAATAAACCTCATTTTCATGTCTGCCTTAAAAAAAATCCAGTTAACTAGATAAGCATTATAGAAATCACTACATTTCCTCTAATAAATTTTTGTGGTTCAAATATCTTCTTGCTAGCTTTCCTGGCATGACAGTCAAACTTCCCAGTTCTTGATTGACCTCCATTGTCACATAAACAAAAAACGTTTAATTATGGATACTTCAAACACACACAAAATTATGGAGAACAGTGCCATGAAGTTCCAGGTATCCATTACTCTGCTTCAGCGAGTACATTGTGCCAATCTTAACCATCACTTTTTAATTTTGTTTCTTGATTTTGAGGAAATTTTGAGCATTAAGTTCTAACTAGGAATACAGTCAAATTCATATTCTCACTTGAAATAAAGCTATAACCTATATAGCAGTTATCTAGAGTTTAAAAACATCCCCATTCCCAAATTTTACATCTCTAACCAACCTGCTATCCACTCTCTCCCCTCCCCGCCACCCCTTAACTACAACCAGGATTTGCTAACAGACCGAATGCTTTCAACTATGTAAATATAGGACAGGAGGACTTTGAGAACAGATTTGCTTAGCATACTGCAGAAGAGGCAAAATTGCCTTCTGACTGGTTTATCCCAGGGCAATCCCATTTTAATTCTTACTTCCTGGAGAAGTGAACAAATAACAGCATTAAAACAAAACTTATTTTTTAGACCTTTAGTTCAAAGATCTGTTTGAAAGTACACCTGGTATCTATGCATGTGAAAGTAGATTTTAGGCAAAGAAGAAACAAGAGCAAGGCTCAGAGGGAATACAATGAAGGAGGATTAAGTTACGGATATTGGGGAGGGAAGCCATAGTTCTAGGCCCCCTCTGGGAGACTACGTCTCCTTTAATCTTCCCAAAAACTTCAGGTGTAATCTAACTGTCATATTACGAGTGAGGAAACTGAGGAAACTCAAACCTCAAAAGTCCTATGGCTCAGGGCATCCAGCTCATGAGAACCGAAGAAGAGAATTGATTCTTATCTGTCTGACTCCAAAGCCATGCTCTTTCTACCTTGAGGTGGTAGAGTCAAGAGCACTGGGCACTGGCACAAAAAATTGGTTAGGATCTGCAGGACAATCCCTTTTGAGGTCTAAGCCTGCAAACAAATGCCACTTTGTAATGAGACTGTCTTTCTTTTTCTTACCAGATGGTTCTCTAAATTAGTTGAAGCCTGTGGGCCTTAAATATAAAACAGGCGGATGCATCTTGATTATAATACAGCAGTTTGGATTTAGTTGCAAGTGTTATGCTTAAAATGGGAGAATGTTATCGACGTATAGCATTTTCTTTTTAAAGGATAGGATGGTTCTTTGTGCTTGGTCAGTCCAGCCCCTAAAAGCTTGGCTACTGTCCATAACAGACAGAACTACACCCAACCAGGCCACAAAAAACAAAGGTTCCATAGCCATTTCCCTGGGATAGCTCTGGGCTACAGAACCTTCACACAATCCACACTGCTGATGTTGCTTCTGTGAGACCCACTGGTAGCAGTTCTAGCTGTTCCTCCCTTGGCCAGACTAGGTAAGAAGTATTTCCTCAGGAAGCCCCCAGCTTATTGGAATAATGTCGACCCACCTCCTTTTTCAACATCAGCATTTACCCTACCCTGCCTGGATCTAGAAGCTGACCGCTCTGGACTAGAGATCCTCCCTTTTCTTCCCCACTGAGTTGGGGGAAAAGAGGCAGCTTTAAAATTTGTTTCTCTTTAACTCACACTTTGTATGTCTATTTTGTCTGTGCGTAAAGGCCCATTCATCTACAGCTAGGAAAAATCCTACTCTTACATCTAACACTCTTTTTTTAATTTACTTTTTTGAGACAAGGTCTCATTCTGTTGCCCATGCTAGAATGCAGTGATGTCATCATAGCTCACTGCAACCCCAAACTCCTGGGCTCAAGTGATCCTCTTGCCTCAGCCTCAGCTGAGACTACAGATGTGTGCCATCATGCCTGACTAAGTTTTCTATTTTTTGTAGAGACAGGGTCTTGTGTTGCTCAGGCTGGTCTTGAACTC
>CAUYRT010086522.1:0-52739 GCA_963574885.1 Lepilemur ruficaudatus | reverse complement strand
CCGGGCATGGTGGTGCATGCCTGTAGTCCAGCTACTCGGGACGCTGAGGCAGAAGGATCGCTTGAGCCCAGGAGTTTGAGGTTGCTGTGAGCTAGGCTGATGCCACGGCACTCTACAGCCTGGGCAACAGAGTGAGACTCTGTCTCAAAAAAAAAAAAAAAAATTTTTTTTTCACTAATCTCTCTAATTTATAGTCTTTATTAGATTGTTGTTCTGTTATCTCAAGTTCTTGGGAGTCCTATTTGCTGTGTCCAGTCATTTTCATTCATGGTGAATCATTTTCTCATTTGTGTTTAAGAGTTTTTATTTTGAGCGTATGTTCAGTGGGACTTAAAAAAATTCTCTCTCTTCCAGGGAATCTTGTGTGAACTGGTTCATAGAAGTGCTCTACCAGATAATTTTACATTGCTTCGGTTAGTTGTGCTAGAGTGTTGCTGCCATGGGAAAAATCTATGTAAATTTTTATATTCTAGATTCTTGTGCCATATGAGTGTAGTGAATTTGAACCCCATTGACACTGGGTTCTGATGTTTAATCAAATATATAGGAAGTGTCTTAGTCTGTTTTCTGTTGCTTATAATGGCATACCCAAAACTGGGTAATTTATAAAGAAACAAAATTTATTTCCTACAGTTTTAGAGCTGGGAGTCCAGAGTCGTGGGGGCACTTTTGGTGAGGGCCTTCTTGAGTCCTGAGGTGGTATAGGACATCACGTGGTGAGAGGGTTGAGTGTCCTAGTTCAGGTCTCTCTTCCTTTTCTTAAAAAGCCACCAGTCCCACTCCCATGACAACCTATTAATCCATTAACCCATTAACCCATGAATAGACTGATCCATTCATGAGGACAGGACCCATCTGACCCAATCACACCTTAAAGACCCCACCTCTGAATACTGCTACGTTGGGAATTAAGTTTTAATATGAGCTATAGAGGGGACAAATACTCAAATCATGCAGTAAGTGATTAGTGTCTTTATTCTCATGAGGGAACTCATAACTAATTTAGCCAAGTATCCAGTACCAGACATAAAGAATGAACATCTCTTCTTCTCTGTTTTGATGTGAGAGCTGGTGAGTTATTTCTAAGAGTGTTGGGATGCATAAGCAATAAAGTATCTTCAAGAGTACATGCCAGGGCTCTTTGATCCTCTCAGAGCCCCTGTACCTAGTCATGTCCCACATAGAGTAGAGATGCTCAGACTCCCCGCAGGGTACAGATGAGGGACCTGATGCCATAGAGGGTAAGTGATTTGCTCAAGATCACATAGAGGAGGGGAGAGCAGAGACAAGAACCCAGGTCTTTGAGTGGCTTTTTCCACAAAGACAAGGATTCAGTTATTCAGGCATTGAGTCCTGGTCCCTTGGAGCCCTGAATACCAGTAGTGCCCTGGCCTTTGCCTTTCTCTGTGAGGCACAAGAGGAGTTTCAGTGGGAGGTGGAGGCCTCAGACTGAGCAGGCAAGCTGGGGGTCTACCACCCGGCCACCACGAATTTATTAGTCGCACACTTTGACACATGTCTCTGTGTTATCTGCACAATCACACTTTGAAAAAGTGTTTTGAATCTCTTGATTTATCTTTTTGTCATTGTTGTTCATAATAGTTTTCACTCAAAGGCAAGAACATGCTTTTAAAATGACCTTTTAAACTTTTTATTGCTTATGCCACAAAGGGGCACATGAAAGGAACAATAAGCACATTCTCTATGTGTAGCATATTTGAAGTCTCCCATGGTGATGAGATCTATGAGAAACAGGCACAAAGCATCTGAGCTGGGCTCTTGCAGCTGATGGATGGCCCTCTGTGTGGCTGTCTCATGATTAGGGAAAGAGGCTCAGCTGTACCCTATCCAGTGGGGAAAATCATCCCCACCCTCTCGCCATGGCTTGTGACCACTTGCCTGCCCCCCAGGAGCCAAGGGTACAACTTGGGAGGTTTGGAATTTGTGCCGTGGTTTGCAGGAAGCCATGGAGGTTTCTGAGCAGGGGAAGGATGCATGAGATAGAGGAAAGAGCAGAGTACAGCATTTGAAGCCAGTGGCCTGGGTTTGAGTCCTGGCTCAGGCATTTTTAAGTTGGGTGACCTTGTGAAAGTCACCTACCTTCTGTGAGAGTCACTCTGGCATTCAACACCCAATTATGGAACACTGGCTAGATGCTGGACACCAGGATACAGAGGAGACCAAGAAAATCTTGCAGTTCTTTCTTCCTCCTTGGTTATCACTCTTACAATAGTATTAGTTTATCATTGCTGCTATAATGGATTACCACAAATTTAGTGGCTTAAAACAACCTGAATTTATTACTTCGCAGTTCTGGAGGGCTGAACAAAATCAGTTACACTAGGCTAAGACCATGGTGTTGGCAGGGCTAGTTCTTTTTGGAGGATCCAGGAGAGAATATATTTCTCTGCCTTTTTCACGTTCTGGTCCCCACCAATATTCCTTGTCTTGTGGCACCTTCCTCCATCTGCAAAGTGTGTCACTCTAGTCTCTGCCTCTGTTATCATATTGCCTTCTCTTCTTCTGTGTCATATTTCCTTCTGCCTCACTCGGGCCTGTGCGATTACATTGGTCCTATTTGAATAATCCAGGATAATTTCCCCATCTAAAGGTCCTTTACTTAATCCCATTTGAAAAATCCCTTTTGCCATATAAAGTAACATTGCAGGTTCCAGGACTTAGGATGTGGATATCTTTGGGGGCCATTATTCAGCCTGCCATATGATGTCATATTGTAATTTATGTCTGGTCTCTTCGGGGCAAGGAGATAAGTTTGCCAGATAGATGCACACGTGTGCTGGGTGAGTGAGTGAGTGCATAAAGAAATGAGTGAATGCATTCTTTGGAGTTGAGAAGAAGGTAACATTCTGATTGGGCTTCATAGGATTAGTATGAGTTTGCCAAAAGGTATTCCAGACGGAGTGAGCAGCTTATAAAAAGGTATAGAGGCATGGCTGAGACATTCAGCATGGAGGAAATGCTGGTGGCATCTGATGCCCAGGATGAGATGAGGCTGGGCAGTAGGTGGCCAGGTCATGGGGGGCCTGGATTTTATTTTTATAAGGAAACAGCATATGTGGTAGTTATTGCCATTGTCTTTGGAGTCTTTGCCTGTGTTTAAATTCCTATGCTGTGTAACCTTGGGAAAATTACTAAACCTTTTGAGACTCTGAAATAACTGCTTCATAAAGCTGTTCTGAGAAGCAGGTGACTTTTGAGTCTTGCAGAGCACTTAGCATAGTACCTGAAACAGAGGAGCCAGAAAGAGTTTATTGTTATTATTGCTGTTAATTTTATAAATGTGATTGTTGTTGAGGGTGATGAGGGGGAACATTTGAAGGATTTCAGCCAAGCAGCAGTGTCATAGTCAGACTTGTTTTCTAGAAAGATGACTGATAGCCATGTGAAGATGTGGGGGCTGAGGGATAGCTCACACTCTGGGGGTCAGGAAACCAGTTAGGAGGCTTTAAAATAATCTAGGTGAGAGAGGAAGAGGCAGAAAGCAGAGGTGGGTTCAGAAGAGACTCAGGGACTCATGATGTTGTAGAGATGTTTCTGCTTCTGCTGTTCCCTGCTTGAAATTGTTCAAGGGGGATTTTAGAGGACATCTAGTACCAGTATCTTGGTCCTTGCTTTTTAGATAGGGACACTGAGACACAGCAAGGGGAAGGTGCCTTGTCTTAGTCTCCAGATGTAGCAGTGACAGAAGAGGTTGACAGAGTAGAGCTCAGGTCCTCAGCCTTTTGTTGCAGAGCAGAGGTGAGGGGGTGAAGGTGGGGTGGGAGAAGTAAGGCTAGGAGAGGCTTCTGATGAAAAGGGTGGGGGGTTGTGCTCTGGCACTGCCCCGACATTGACTGCCTCTTCCATATGCCTCTAACCACCCCTCTATGCCTTCATTCCTCTTTCCAGCTCATTCTTCACCAAGCCTCCAGAGAATGCCTGTAGAATCCTGGTAGTGTCGGGGCTGAGGGATTTTGTGGCTTTTAATTGAGGAAAATGGCTTGACTGAGTAGGGAGGATGTGTGGAGGGGAGGGCTTCCTGGGGGAGTAGGGGCTGGAGCTCTGTGTTCTAGCACTAGCAGAGGAGACCTGGCCTCTGCAAAAGTACGTGCTCAGCGGCTTGGGACTGTGTGTCCTCTGCAGTCTTCCATTCTCGCCCCTTCATACATCTTCAGGAGGAAACTAATTCAATAGAGCACATCGTGGCAAGATTACGATTGTTACTTCAATCATATCTTAGCCTGCAAGGATGTTGGAGGAAAAGATATTTCAATGCCATGTTCAAAAGAGCTGTCATTTTTTAACATAGCAAAAGGGTTTTCAGAGAGTGATGTAATATTGTTATTTTTAATGTATTTTTTTTAAAAAACCATATGACTTTAGTTCAGATCAATGCATGCTGGAGGAAAGAAAAAATCTAAAGGGAACTAAAATGCAGGTGGCCCATTTTAAGAAAGTTCTGCATGCTCATACCTGAATTTACAAATCAGAATCATAGGACAATTTTTTCAGGTAGCAGAAGGGTACAGAGAAGGTTTCTTTAAATATCTTGGCGCATTTCAGAGCTTTCTTATAAATGGCTGTTGATGGCTTGAGAAGACAGCTGCGAGAGGGAAATAAAAAAACAAAAAACCATAGAGATGAGATGAAAAAAATTCTGTGCAATGATTACAAGAACTTGATTTATTTTTGTATGTGTTTCCTAGCAGTATCTCAGTGACGTCAGTGAGACAGGTTTACATTCAGTGTCAAACTACAGAGTTTACCATCTTATATTGGCTGGTGTGTGTGGCTCCTCATGAAAACATAGAATTGACAAGCACTTTGGGGGCCATTTGTTCCCAACCCCTCTGAAACCTGTGGCTAAAAGAGGAGGAGTGCCCCATTCAACGCACACACAGAGAGACAGGGCCAGAACTAGAGAAACTTGTCTCCTGAATGCCCACCCAGTACTCCTTCCAGTCTTCTCTGCTGTTTGTATTTCTCTGTCATTTTCCTCTGGTACAATGACATTTTCTTTTTTCCAGGAAAAATCAGTTGCTGGCATCTCACAAGGCGGATGGTGAGCTGAGTGCCCTACAGCTTGGTAGGTGCAGTGGGTGCCTCTGTGTTGTGCCCGTTAGGGCCCAGGGGGTCTTCGTTGGCTCCGTGTGGGAGGTGGTGGTGGTGGTGGGGGGCTCCTTTCCTCCCACCTGGCCTCAGTGAGTAGAGCAGGCTTCTCTCTTTTTTGGTGATATCTTCTTCCACTGCCTGTCTTTCTTTCCTGGAGAAATAAGAGATAAGAAGTCTGGTCATTTCTGGATCCACACTGCAGGGCTGGAGAAGACCTTCCTGCATTTAGAGTATTTTTTAGGCCATCTAAAACCTATTAAGGTCTCCAAAAGACAGTTCTCAAGTCAGAATATTAGTATAGCTCTGCCTGGGAAGGTCCATCCTTTTTAAAAGTTTATCAACATACTATTGAGGTATAAAATGCAAACAGTGAAGTACACCAAGTCTGAAGACCTTAATGTTCAGCCCAGTGCATTTGCATTTATGTGTCCATCTGTGTAACTAACTGCTCTCCAAGATCGAGATAGAGAACATTTCCGTCCACTCTTTAGTTTTGAAGCAACTTTTTTTTGCTCCATATTTTTGTAATTCCCTACTCCCCAAAGACTGATGTGCTTGCAGGGCTTGGCAAAAGCAGCTGTAGATTGAGGATGTGGAGTCCAAGGATTGTATGTGAAAGGATGAGGCTTAAGTAGTCTTGTCATTTGCTCTTCTGGAAGCCAGCAGTTTACCTTTTGGACCATTTTGGCAGACAAGAGCTGTTCATATGCTTTTCTTCTCCCTTTGAAGCACCCCCTTTTAAACTAAAGGAAGAAAGCCATGCCCCCCTTTAGAAGTTCCATGTGCAATACTTGCAGTCTGACAGTTTGCTTTGATGAAGTTGAAAGAGAGGGACAGGTCTCTGGACAGTGGAGGTGGGAGTTTGTTTACTCTGTGTAACTCCTTAAAGGTAATGGATCTTCAGAGTTTTAATCACCAGAATGGCTAGTGGGGATTGTTTGGCCTACATAGGAGCCAGGAAGCGTTGGCATCTGAAGCCTTTCTGTGTAGCACCGCACTTTGAAATTTTCCAATGAATCTACTTGTGTTTGGACACAAAGCAAAGCAGTTCCCAGCCGTCTGAACCCAGAAAGCTTCTACTGGAAGGAAGGCTTTTAGCAATTCTCAGAAGCCAGCTGTTTGAAGTGTTTGTGTGTGGGAGGGATGTGGGTGTGCACACATGTGTGTGCATGTTTTCCAGAGGGAGGCCAACCCCGTCTTTGCTAGTGGCTCAGCTAATGATTTAGAAAAGGAGGAGGAGAAGGATAAGGGACTCTGGAACCCAGTCCCCGAGAGAGCCTGTGAAAGAGAGAAGAGGAAAGAGAGGTCTTAGGGAGGGGGTGCTGTAGAAATAAGGAATTGAATTCGGTTAGAGGAACAGCACTTCCTTTTCCATCATTTTACTTTGATTTAATTCAGCAAACTTTTGTTAGCGATTACCTGGTAGGGCATATGGAAGGCTCTGTTGAAAGCAGACCAAGGTGAATCAAAGGTGGCCTAGCCTTTTTGAAGGGCAGGGTTAGGTGGAATAAAGGGAGAAATGTGTCCTCTCATAGCATCACACAAAGCAGGTGTCCAGCAGTGCTTAACTGCTTCAAGAGATAGATGTGTAAGCCAAGTTCTGTGGTGGGTTCCAGAAGTTTCCATAGTGAGTTGGCATTTAGGCTGGACTTTTAAGGATGATCAAGGTCTTGCCAAATAGAGATGTGGAAGGAACCACATGAGCCTGGAGTGTTCGAGAGAGAGATTGGCTGGAGATGACTGGCCTACAAAGGAAAGTCCTGGGGTCAGCGGGAGATGAGGCTGGGGGCAAGGCTGGACCAGGGCAAGGATGATTTTGAGTGCTGTGCTGAAGAGCTGGACTGTAAGTCATTGGGCAGTAAGGAGCACTGGAAGATTTGGTGCTAGTGAGGAAGATATCCAGGCATGCATTTGAGGGCTACATCTAAACTTGGGTATAGGATGGATTTTAGGGGTATGAGCCTGGATATTGGGAGACAACTGGTGAGGGGGCTCTTGAAATAGTCCAGAGAAGGGTGATGAGACCCCCATTACCTGGGAAATCCTGTGGGTATTTCAGGGCCCTCCTCAAGTGTTATCTCTTATGGGAAGCATCCCTGACCCATTATGACCCTATTCCCTTCTGTTCTTAAAACCCTTGAACTATTTCAGCACTTACTGTGTTATATTACAATTTGTTTGGGGACTCTGTCTTCCCCACTGGGCAGTGAGCTTCTTGAATGCAGGGGTGGTGCTGTAGTCATCTTGGGACCTCCTCTGTCTCACGTTGTTCCTAGTAGATCAGGGGTGTTTCATGAAGCACTTGATAAGCAAATAGAAAAATAATGACATATTCTTCTAACAATGGAGAGAGAGGTGGGGGTGGAGGGACAGATATGAGACATTCTGGAGGCAGGATAATCCAGAGGCTGGGGTGGCTTGGCGGGTGGGAGAGGGCTGAGGTTTCAGCCTGGGGCACTGGTTGGGGGGTGGAGAAGAGGTGGAGGAGAGGAGAGCACCTCTGGAGGGATGCTGAATTTCTGGTCTTGGGCACTTCTAGAAGATATCTTGTGGTTAGTGAGAAATACTGCACAGGCTCCTATAAAAGAGCTATGTGGGTTGTTCTCCCTATAGAATCCATAGATGAACAACATTCCCTTTGGTATCTTTGACTCTCTCTTGAAATGAAATGCAATTATTAATACTCTGTGTGTGTGTGTGTGTATTTTTTTCTTCTTCTTCCTTCCAAAGGGTACGTAAAATGGTATGGAAAACAAAACTCCTTGCTTCTTTTCAACCAGACATTTATACCAGGACCTTAAAAATAGCATTCCGAAACCACTGGCATTTGCTAACAGTTTTGTCTGCATGGCCAACATGTCATTCTGGAGCATTTTGTTTTTCCCTTGCATGGCGGTCGCACCACATCTGGGCCTGAGGCCTGCTTTGTGGTCCTAAACCAACTCCCTGCACTGGGATCAATTCCTCTCTGTAGAAGACAAGGGAGGCTGCCTCCTTCTGGGGGCTCCCACTGGCCTGTGCTCCACCTGGGTCTTCTTCCTCTGGGCCCCTAGCCTCTATTCCCAGGCTTACTTCATGGGGCGTAGGCAGAGCATGTTTCAGGCCTGGCTCCCTCCCTGACAACCTCAGACTAAAGTGAAACCCCCACGTAGGCTTAAATAGTGTCCCTTCTGTGCTCCAGGAAACTCTGGCCTGAGGCATTGCAAGGAGCCCTTCAGGGTCCAATGGAATCACTGAGGTTACTTGCCCCTTTGTTTGGGGCCTCAGGTGCCTAGGTTGGAACTAACCACACTTCTCTGTTCCTCCAGAGAACATTCTCAGTATTCATCTTTGCAAGGCCTGCCCATCAGCCCCCACCTCCTCTCTCCCTCCTACCTTTCCTTCCCTATTTCCCTTTAGTCCTACCATCCACACTTCCGTGACCTTCTGTCACCATAAGCAACCATTCTCTTATGTTTAATCTATATCTTTTTCTTGTATATGTTCTTGCTAAATGTGTAGTGTTGTTTTGTATGCATGTATTTTTACTTGGTATAAATAGTATTGTGTTATATATCTCATTTGGTTTCTGATTTTCTCTACCCAGCACCATGTTTTTAAGCTCCATTTATGTTGCTGGGTGAACATTTGGTCTTTATTTCAGGTTATTTGTGTGATGCCATGGTCACAGGGTAGCTTTTTCAGAGACCCTAACTAAGAAGGATTCTTATTTAAATTCAGAATCTTATTTAAATTCCACACTTTTTTCAGGCCAAAGGTAATTCTGTTTGCTTATTCAGTGGATTGAGTCCCTAGGAGTTTGCCTTGTGCTGTGGCTGGTTCTCCTCCAGGGGGAAAAAGGAGGCTGTAGAATAAGATATAACGTATGTGCCTGGGAATATTGGCTTTTGATACCACACTCCACTCAAAACAGGCCCACTCTGGCAGACTCTTCTTGGGAGCCAAATTCATAGGCCAAGGCCCTAGCTACTCTCTGGAGTCCACTCTTCTCAGATGTGCCAGCGCCATTGTCTTGGCATTGTTTTTTCTTAGGTCCTTCACCTGAGTGTTCCGGGGAATGCAGTGGCAGTGGGTATAGTGGCGAGAGGGCCTCTGCCTGCTGGAAGTCACAGGCTGGTGCTACCAAAGACTCAGGTGGGACCCTGTCTGGGCCCAGTTGCCCTGTGTTAGTCCATTTTGCATTGCTATAAAGGAAGTACCTGAGACTGGGTAATTTATAAAGAAAAGAGGTTTATTTGGCTCACAGTTCTGTGGGCTGCACAAGAAACATTGTACCAGTGTCTGCTTTCGGTGAGGGTCTCAGGGAGCTTCCAGTCAGGGTGAAAGACGAAGGTGAAACAGGTGTGTCACATGGCAAAAGAAGGAGCAAGAGAGGTAGGAGGTGGGGCCAGGCTCTTTTAAACAACCAGCTCTCTTGTGAACTAATAAAGCGAGAACTCACTCATTATCATGGAGGGGGCACCAATCCATTTGTGAGGGATCCATTCCCCATAACCCAAACACCTCCCACCAGGCCCCACCTCCAACACTGGGGACCAAATCTCACATCATGCTCCAACTGTGAGATGACTACATCTGGAATATGGCCTAGTGTTTCTTCTGGTGGTCCAGGAAAGGCAGGATGGCAGAATGTCTAGGAGTTGCCCGAGTTTTTACCCTGTCTTTGCCACTTTTCGTTTGCTTGACTTGGGGCCAATTACTTAATTCTTCTAAGTCTCAGTTTTCTCATCTTTAAATGGGGTAATTATCCCTTTGTAAGGCTGTCAGGAGGTTACATGATAAAATCCAAGTGGTCAATAAATGTAAGCTACAATAGTGATGATAAGCTTTTATTATTATTTTATTAGATGTGGTTACATTTTCTTTTCTAATTCACATTTGTCTTCTTCATCTTTGTCCTCAGGGGTATGAACTTGCTTATCATGCCCACGTTTTTTGTGAGCAATGTGTCTGAACTAGGCTTTCCTGGGCCTAGCTCAATGGCTTAGGCCCTAGGCACTTATTTCAATGCATGTCCATGTGTGGAACCTTCTAGTGGGCCAGTAGCTAAGTCCTGCAGCATTGCCCAACAGCATCCTTATGGCATGACCAGAGAGGGGTTGTGACAGGAGTAAGATCTGTCTTGTTCTGCTTTCTTTCCTTCTGGTAAAGGCCTGAGAGCCCCAAAGCAGAGCCGGGGTGAATGCTGGAGGATCCTCCTTTCACTAAGCCTTCTCCAAAATTGTCAGTGTCCATGGTGCTCGATCACTTCATAGTCTATTCTCCGTGAGGCAAAATGCAGGGCTCACATGTCCATGGTTTTCTTTCAGAGGATGTGGAAGATGAGATGATAAAGGAAGAAATCATCCTATGCCCAGTCCCATCAATACTCAAGCTGCAGATAGAGTCAAAGCCAATTGACCTCTTAGTAGCAAAGGTAGGTGTCAACTTAGATGTGTAAGAGACTCCCATGTTCAAAGCCTCTTGATTCGAATTGATGAGGATGATGTGATTTTGATCTTTCTGGCCTAATCCATCTCATTGTAATCTCTTCGTCATTGCTGAAATGGAAATTTGGGTGTAATGCAGAAGAAAACGTGAACCAACAGTGTCCTGGCAGTTCCCTTTCCCTCTCCAAGGCAAAAGGTGAGGGAGGAGGGTGTACCCTCCCCATGCAAACATTGCAGGACCCAGTTGTTTTACTGGCCCAGAGCTGCTGTACCTCATCCCTAATGGGCATGGCCAGGGTGGCCTCATCCTCTCTTTGGTCAGAAGTTCCTGCAGAATGGAATGTCACTCTTGCTGTCCTCCCTGGCCTTAACCAGGATCCAGGAGGAAAAATAAAATTCCTGGGGACACAGATGACCTCTTCCTCCACCTTTTTCATATTTACTCTGCACACTGATCAAAAAGTAAAAGATTTTTCTAGAGGTTTTGTCCTTTTCCTCCCGTCTCTCTCCCCTCTCTCCTTCTCCTTTGTCTCCCTACCCCTCTCCTTCACCTCTTTGAAGCCACAGAGGATCAGACACATTTAAGTGGCTCCAAACCTGGTAGTAGGTGCTCTAGCCTTCCAAAGCCACAGGGCCATGATGGCCAGAGCACTCCCATTTGGGGAAGAGCCCTTAGAGGCTCCTCAAGACCACCCAGTAGTAGCATCTCCAAAAGCAGCTGGAAAAAGTGAGGCCCACAGAGGGAAAATGAGAGCCCTGGGCCCTTGGCCTTGATGGCAAGTGGAGTCCAGGTTTCCAGGCTCTGTTGACCATACTGTGTCTGGCTGGGAGCTGTCATTCTGTAGGTAAGAGAATAGGGATGGAGTTTAGCCAGAAAACCCAAGTCTGCAGTTTTTAGGCTCTCAGTTCAAACACATGGATGATTATAGTTGGCAGAAGGGGAACCGGGCCTTGACAGATGAATGCATGCATTCTCTCTTGTGTGCCACCAGCCCACATTTGATGGCACATGGACAAATGCTTCTGTCACAGAGATTTTCGTTACACTTAATGAAAAGAAAAAAAGAACTGATTCTAGTGGAAAATAATCTGAGTCTGTAGGAAAGGTCTGACCCAGAGAAGGGGTACAAAGAGGTGGCTACAGAATCTACCTCTTGGTCTTGGGGCTCACTTGAGGCCTTAGAGACCCCCTCAGATGTAAAACCATGGCAGAGAGAGAGGGCAGGCCCGCAAGAGGAGCTGGCAGGAGAGGCTCTGCCTTCCCACTGAGGGCCTGCCAGTGGGGAAGGGATTGACCGTTTCTGGGGCTCTGGTGGGTGGTGCTTAGGTTAATGGGAGACAAACAGTGAGCTTGTTATCAGCTAGAAATTTGGAAAAGACAAAGCTGTAAAAAAATGGAGGAGCTGCCTTGGCAGGCAGTGGGAACCCCTTCTTGGGTGGTTGGGGTGCTCAAACAGAGTTCGTGGGGCATCATAGAGGGAATTCTTACATGTGATAAAGGGTTGTCCTAAAGCAGGAGTCAGCACGCTTTTTCTATGAAGGGCTAGATCGTATATTTTTGGCTTTGCTGACCACGCGATCTTTGCTGCAATGATTCAACTCTGCCCTTGTGGTTTAAAAGCAGCCATAGACAATATGTAAACAAACGGGCATTGCTGTATGCCAATAAAACTTTATTTACAAAACAAGTCGGGGGAGTAGATTTTGCTAACCCTGTACTAGAGCAGTGGTTCTCAACCCTGGCTGCACAGTGGAATCACCTGGGGGAGGTATAAAACTATCGATCCTGGACTCTCACCCCCTGCAATTCAGATTTAACTGGCCTGGTATGTTGCCTGAGCATCAGGATGATTTTAAAGGGCTTCCTAGGCAATTTTAATGTGAGGTCAGGTTTGAAAACCTCTAGTCTTTCCTGTGGTGGAGGATCAGAGGATCTCCAAGATCCTTTGCAAAATTAAAATTTTGTGTTTCAAGGTCTCTGTAAGGAGCCTACAAAGATTTTGGCTCATGTCAGCACAGGTTGGTTTGGTTTAAAGATATTCCATAGGTAATACCCTCAGGGTTGAGTTTCTGTTTCCTCAAATATGAGAAGAATGGGCTTGCAAAATAAAAAGAAAAGAGATAGCCCTGTTAGAAAATGGATAGCACTGTTAGAATTCAAGACCAACTCCTGTGGGAATATTCACACCGAGCATTGTATTGTTTGCTTTTAAAACAACCAATAAAATTCTCTCTTCTTTTCATAGGAAATAAAGACTCTTCTATTTGGTTCCAACTTTTGCTGTTTCAATGAAGAATGGAAACTTCAGAGTTTTTCCTTTAATAACATAGCCTCGTTAAAGTATGGCATTGTGCAGAAGAAGGCAGGTTGCTCTTAAGTTTCCCAGGGGCCCTTTCTGCCGGGCATCTCATGTAGTGGTGAGGGTGTCTCCCAGTTTGGTCAATCCTTTAGGCATTAGCTGGGCTATCCCGGGCCAGCCAACCCCATATATGCTGAGTCCTGAAGGGTCACTTTCCTCCTAACACACATTGCAGATCGGCCCTTTTTTTAGGGTAGGCACAGGGGCCTTGTCACCCCTTCTCTGTGACTCGGGGTCAGTGAATTATGGAAGCAATTGGTATGTCAAAGACCACATGAGGGCCATGCCACACAGCAGGGGACTTGTGATCTGTAAACTGTGGGCAGGGGTTTTGGGCCAGTTCTCATGGGCAGTAACACATATCATTCTTTGCAGGGTGGTCCCTGTGGGGTCCTGGCAGCTGTCCAAGGCTGTGTCCTACAAAAACTCCTGTTTGAAGGAGATAGCAGAGCCAACTATGCTCGGTAAGTCAGTGCTCCTTCTGGCAATATCTTCTTTTCCCAGGGCTTCTCCATAGCGTCCAGAAAATACAAGCAAGGAGGGGTGTGTGTTCCCTGATATTTCCTGTCTTCTGCAGGTCGAGAAAGGAAAGGGTGATGGCAGCTGGTCAGGGTCTGTGCTGACCAGTGTTAAATGGACTTGTGTACACTTGTTTCTCAAAGCAGGGAGGGCTGCTCGTTGGTGCTCCATGTGGTAAGGGGCTGCTGGAATGGTATTGAAACCAAGTCCACCCCGTCAGAAGGCAAGCTGCCTGAATCGCTTCCACCCCTACGTCAACCTGCTGACCCTTTGACTAAGTCCAGGCCTCTACCCCCTCCCCACACTGTCTCCTCTCTGCCAACAGCCGTGACTAACATTCCAGGCAGCCTCACAGTACACTGCTTCCACTCCCTGCAGCCATTCATTTCCACACAGTGTTTGCACATGGGCGCCGCATTCTCATTCTCATTCATTCAGTACACATTCCTGGAACTTCTTTGTGCAGGCGTGACACGGGAAAATAAGATGCGTGTTTTCTCCAGAAATGCTGTGTGAGGTTGAGAGACAGATAGACAACCATAATCCTACACCACGGTTGGTGCCAAGATGAAGGCTTGGCAAGGTGCTAGCCAGGGCTGTAGGCCGGCAAGGCCTGCCTGAGGAGGCAGCCTGCTTCCCTTTCCTGCCCAAGTGCCCGGTTACCAGCTTGTGCCGGTCGCCCTTGGAGCTGCAGAACTTCAGGCACTTGGTCTTTTTTGTTTTACACTTTTAGTTGAAATATAACATACATACATACATAGTGCAAACTCATACATGTTCCGCTTAATGAACGATCACAAAACCACCATGAACTGTTGTACATCACAGCCATGAACTTATTACCTAGATCAAGAAAGAAAATTTTTCAGTACTCCAGAAGAATCCTCCTGCTCCTGCCTAGTAGGTACAGCCATTCTTCTTGCTAAAGTTGTATTAATAATTAAATGGATTTTAAAACCATAGCTTAATTTTGCCAATTCCTGAACTATATTGAAAGGTATTTATTCTTTATCATAAGCATTTTAGAACCTTTTTTAAAAAAAGCCTAGGTGTTACCAAAACAACAAGGCCCCTTCCCCATGCGTTCATGTTCAGACTCCAGGGAGAGACAGTGTTCACTAGGAGAACGTCTAGCCAGACTCAGTACACAAATGAAGCATGTTCACCAGCATAGATGATTTTGCTTTTAGACAAGGTCAAAGCAAAGGTAGCTTTTCCTGCTTGGCATATTACAGTTTTTCTAATGGTTTTACTCAATAATAATCAAGTTATTTCCTCTCAAACCGCAAGGTGCTAACCATAAACACAGCAACATAACATTTCCACAGCAAGATCTCACTCACCTTGTCCTTATTCTTTTCTTTGCCCCACTCCTCTTCACACCTGGGTCTACCCGTAGTCCTGTTGTCTGAGCAGGGTCATTCTCCACTGCCTGGTCTGGAAGTTCTGCCCAGCAATGTGCTAGGAGGCTTGAATTTAATGTTGTGGCAGAGACCCTGCCATCGGCTCTCCATAGTGGCGTCAACACAGTCCTCTGTGCTCAGGAACACTCCTGACTGGGGAGAACTTGCTGGCTGTCCTCAGAGGGTGCATGGATCCTGAGCACATATGGACCACCTGCCTATGTTCCTCCCTTGCATTGAACAAAAGCACGCAGAGCATACTGACCAGGTTCTTAGTGGGATATGGGGCTGAACAAGATGGATATAGCCTTGCCTTCATGGCACCAGTGGTTGAACAGGAGAACATATGGATGGGTAGTTTTAAGGGGCTTGCAGGATGCTAAGAGTTCACTGGGACACAACAGGATCAGGGCAGGCTTTCTGGAGGGGTGGCATTTAAATCTTACTGAGATCCGAAGGATGATCAGAACCCCTGGTCCCCTTTATGCACGTTCTTGCACACTCCTGTTCACAATTTCCTAGCAAATATCCTCAAACTCCTTCCTGGGCCCATAGGCCTGTGTGCTCAGGCACTCTGCCTGCTGGCTTCTCCCACTGCTCGGAGGCCATGTCTTCATGGAGGCCTTTCACTGACCTCCCCAGTTAAGATAAACTCAGGCCTGGCCTCTAATAACTCCACTCCCAAATGATGCTCTTGTCCATTGGTGTTGTTACCTGTCCATGTCTTCCCCCTACCCCCAGAGCACAAGCCCCATGAGAATGGGGCCTACTTGAGCTGTCTGATTTGCAGCTGGGTCTCTGGCATCCAGCCCAGTGCCTAGTCCACAGAAGAGGCCCTTAAAATTTTTGTTGAATGAACGCATGGACAAATGAATGAGTTATCCAGACAAACAGGGAGGGGAGGCGGAATGGTATTCCAGTAAAGAGAACAAGATGTGCAAAGGCCTAAGGGCAGGGAGAGGAGTGAAAGGTTGCCTGGGGTGGCCAGGGCAGTGTTTGGAGGGGCAGGGTGAGACCTGGGGTGGTAGATGGGTCAGGGCCAGACTGCCAGAGGGGCGTTGGGCACTGCCAGCTTCTCGAGTCGAGTGTTGGCCTTGGCCATTATGGGAGATGAGGTATCTCATAACCCGTTTCAGTCCAATGCCCCTTCAGAGTTGCTTTTCAACTCCAATTTTGGACTTCTGGGGGAAGTTGTGGATGATTTCCCAATAGTCAGGAGGAAGTTTTCAGTTGCTTCCAGGAAGGGCTGATTCTACTCAAGCCACAAGGCAAGCTTGGTTCCTTGTCACCCACCCCACCCTGCTAAGGGGATGTGAGAGCTTTTGTATCCCCTAAGCCACACGCTTGGGGTCAGAGTTCTGTTCTCCATGCCAGAGAGGAGAGCCAGGGCTTGGAAGGCAGAAAGCTATCCAGATTGGGATCCCAAGGCGGGCTCTGGGTAGAAAGAAACCTGTGCCAAGCTCTGGGGAGTGAGGTTCTCCGCCTCCTGTTGTCAGCCAGGCAGGCTCCTGCCAAGCACTGACTGAGGCCCTCATTTATATTGACAGGTATCTGTTTAAGCACCTATTAGTTTTGCCAGGGCTCTGCTGTGGGGAAGGGGGCAGGAGGAAATGCAGCCTTGGCCCTCAGTGGTGCCCTGTCTGCTAGGACCCTGAGAGAGGAATTGGGCTAGCCTGGGTAGAAGTCTCTCAGAGGCCAGGTCTGTGTGTGTCTGCAGGCTGAGGATGGTGGGGCTGGGCTGTGGGTGTGGGTGTGGGAGGAGGAGGAGAGAAGCAGCAGCTGCTGGCCTGCTGGGGGTTATGTTATGTGCAAGGGTGTGCCTGGTGGGAGGAGCCCGACTCTGCAGGGAAGGCTGCCGGGCTGGACCAGAGGAGGTCTGTGCTATAGCCAGGAGAGCTTAGCCTGCTGGTGAGGGCTGCCTTGAAGGAACCTGGAAGGATTCATGGTGTAGCAGAGTGACCTCCCCTTTCTTTGGAGCCCTGCAACTCTGGATGCTTCTTGTAATTGCCCTCTCGTGCACCTCCACCCCCGCTGCCTCCATCATAAGGGTGCTTGCCATGCAGGTGGAGCGTAGCAGGCTGGCTTTCTGCTCCTGCAGACTTCATGGCAGGCCTGAGGAGCCCGTTATTCATACCCAACTGAGAGGGAGGAGTGGCGAGCTGGGCTTGGTCACCGGGGCTCTCTGAAAAAAACCTGTGGGGACTTAGGAAGAGGTATCTCAGCGTGACAGGCTGAGGAGGTCCCAGAGACCCTCTCCCCTGACCCCAGCGAGGACTCCCTTTCTCCTGATGGTAGTGTACCATGGGCAACAGGCACCAGATGCCCTCCCCACTCTTCCCATCCTGAGTTCCTCCTCCCACTCCCTGAACCTGCCTCAGGGGCTGTGGGTAGATAGGGAGTGGGAAGGGAAAACCCTCCCAGGGACAGGTGAGGACTTGGGTCAAGCAAAGACCAGGGGAGTGAGGGGCCCGTGCTTGAGGCCAGGAGAAGAGAAGGGAGGTGGAGAATGTGTTGCTGTTTTGCTGAGGCCCTACAAGTCAGAGGCCACAGAAAGTCCTCCTTGCCAAGTGGGTGGGGTCCAGCCTGTAGGTGTTGATGCCCAGGTGGGAGGGGGAGGTAGAGGGTGCTGAAGAGAGCACTGGACCTGGTCAGGACCTGGAATACAGTCCTAGGGGAGCAGGACCTCACTTTTCTTCATCTGTGAATTAGGAATAGTAATCTCTGGCCTGCCTAAATTGGATTCAGTCAGAAAGTATGAAGTCCTTTGTAAATATCTTCAAGGGCTGTGCAAGAAAGTACTACTATCGAATTCTGCCTGCCATAGTACAGATGGGGAAACTGAGGCCCAGAGAGGGGAAGATGCTTGCTCGGGGTCACACCTGGCATCCCTGACAGGGTTGAGATTGACACATGATGGCTGTCTGTCACACCAATGCTGCTGTGTTCTGCAAGAGACAGGGAGCAATAGGGGTCCTGGGAGGCCAGAGGGGCCACTGCAAGGGAGGCTGAGGGCCGTGAGTTTTAGACACCCCATCACTGGACACCCATTCAGACTCTTAGTGACCAAGGGGTGGCTCTGTTCACGAAGGGCTTCTCAGCAACACTTCCCTTTTGCCCTACTTTAGAAAAAAATCAGTCCAGAAGAGTATGCAAAGTAACATAGCAGACACCTGGAGAGCCCCTCCCTCATGTTGGCCGAGGGAAACACTTGGTCGTTTCAGGAACCACCCTCAGTCCCCAGCTCCTCTGGTTTCATTGACTTATTTATACATTTTTTATATCGGTTGATTGGGTTATTGATGTTCTTATACTGGCTGTCTGTGGTTGGTTGGGTGTGAGGCATTAGCATTCCCTTTTGACTCTGAAATTCCAGGATTTCGTAAATGATCCAGCTTTAAAAAAACCAAGGCGAGTGCCTCTGTTCTCTTCAGGAACACCACGATGACCCACATGCCATGCATCTGCAGCCGGCGAGCTCTAGGCCCCTGGGAAGCTCAGGACCTGTGTGTCTTGAGCCCTGTACTTTCCTCCTTCCCCTCTTGCTGGGTCTGTAGGCCTGGGCGCTGGAGGCCTGCTTCTCAAACTCTTTTCACCACAACTGACGGGGAAATAGTTCTGTGAAAGCAGAATGGAGGATGGGCTCGTGTCCTCCAGGGAAGTCATGCTGAAATAAAGGTTTCTTGGCAGCAGCGGTGTTTTTTCTGCAGGACTGTCTGGCTTCATTAAGACTCATTCCATCAGGCCAGCAGCTGGCCTCTCCTCAGTCGGGAAGGACAGAGCTAGGTGGCAGGACTCGGTGTTTTTCCACTTGAGAAGGGAAGAGATGATGAGTTCTTATTCATCCTCAAGGACTGGAGAGCGCCATGGACCAGAAGGGGTCCCCAGAGGCTGGTGCAAATCTGAGAGTCGGGGGTCTAGGGAAGTCCTCATCAAGTTTTCACTTTCCTTCTGGAATTGGGCAATTTGAGGCCAGAGGAGGAGGGGCCCTTGCCCAGAGCCCCTGTGAACAGTGGTGGCAGAACCAGGCTTGGCATCCAGGTCCTGTGGCCCCAGACCAGCCTTCTTCCCACCCCCTCCCACAGCTTTTGACCCTGAGAAGGAGCAGAAGGGGTGGAGTAACCCGGCTCTGCTCATTGCCAGCTCCTCCCTGAATTGTCTGTAGACTCAGTTCACATGGGCACATCAGAGTGGACAGGTGAGGCTATTTTGACATAATTAGGATAGAAACACCTCTTTAATCTGAAACATTTGGATAATTTTGGCAAAGGCAGAATGTATTACCCCCCAAGATAATTTATTCCCTCCATCCATAGATAAATGTCTTTATCCTGAACTTCTCCTATGAAGAATTTGACTCTTTTTTTTTTTTTTTTTGAGACAGAGTCTCACTCTATTGCTGGGCTAGAGTGCAGTGTTAGGATCATAGCTCACTGTAGCCTCAAACTCTTGGGCTTAACTGATTCTCCTGCCTCAGCCTCCCAAGTAGCTGGGACTACAGGTGCACGCTACCATGCCTGCCTAACTTTTTTATATTTTTTGTAGAAACAGGGCCTCGCCATGTTGCCCAAGCTGGTCTTGAACTCCTGGCCTTAAGAGATCCTCCCACCTTGGCCTCCCAAGGTTTTGAGATTACAGGCGTGAGCCACCACACATGGCCTGGAATTGGACTCTTAAAGAAACTTGTTTTGATATAAGAGCCTGGCTGGGTGCCAGCCTCCTGGGAGGAGTTTGACAAACATGTGTCTGACTGATCAGGTAGTGCAGGACCTGATTGTCATTGGGGTTCCAGTTGTGAATGCAGGCACTGAGCTCTCTGGTTAAGATTGAGTCTGGGTGATTCAGGCACAACAGCGCTTTCCTCTGTTGTCATCTTGGGGCTCTTGAGCAGCCACACAGCCCTGTCTACACTGGGACGAGTTAAATGACAGAATGCTAAGGCCAGAATGATACCTAGGGGGCATCTAACCCAGTGCCCACATTTGTAGGTGTGTGGAGAAGTGAAGGCCAGGGAGGGCAGGGGCTTCCCCAAAGCCTGTGAGCCAGGATTGCAGCCCAGGCATTGCACTTTCCCATCTCCACTGTGTTTTCTGGAAAGCTGTGTCTCAAAAGAGAAAGATGGAGAAGGCCCAGGGAAGGACAGAGAGACTGGCAGAGTTACTAACCAGAAGCCAGTCGAAAGAATGAGGACTTGTGCATAGAGAACATGGGGGTTTAGAGGGGCTGTAAGCAGAACCTGTGAGATGGGGGAGCCAGGTCAGGCCTAGGAGCAAGATGTCTTGATTGTGTTGCACAGTGCTGAAAAGACAGGATCGAAGGAAAGGGGATATTAGTTCCTAACACCAAGTGCCCAAGACAGTTGGTTCTACTTCCCCAAGCTCTCCTTCCTTCCTCAATGTTTATTTTTTCGAATTTTTACTAACTGTGTATGTTGGCTTTTAAAATCTTGTTTGTCACTATACTGAGAAGCTTCCAACTGAGGATTATCTGCGTTAGTAAGTTAGTGTGGAACATAGTGTTTGAAAGTTGTCTCCTTAATTCCAAACACAGAGCTTTTCCAGCATAAGTGTTCTAGGCAGAGAATACAACCTAGGCATAATTTTGCAGAGCTCCTACCCATGTTAAGGGTTTTAACTGGGGAGCACTGGTCATACTTGCGGTGTAGGAAGACCCTCCCAGGCCCCTGCTCCCCCCGACCCTGTGAGCATGTGCAGTGGAGATTGGAGAGGGGGTGAGATGCAGCAGAAATGGTGGTGGGACATTGGCTGTGGCAGCTCAGCTGAGGGCAGGACATCCTGACCAGGATGGGGGCAGGGGAGGATTGGTGGGAGTTACTCAGGATGTACGAGTGGCAGGATGTGACCCTCATTTGGATGAGGGCAGGGCATGAAATGAGCCGTGTGGGATGGTAGAGTCCACATTTGTGGGCTCTGAATTCAAAGAGATAAGTGTCCGATCTTTTCTCCTTTATCTGACAAGGTCTGCTTTCCAGACCCCCCCAGTCCTTGACATGACCTCTCTTGAAACCTAGAGCAATGTTTTCTCACCGTTGTTTTCATAGTGAATGGTGACCTGAGCCAGTGCTCCCAACAGCTCGGGCGTCCGGTTTGGTGATAGCGTGGTTAACTATTTCCTCCGAGGAACACGATGGGGTTCCTGAGGCTAAAGAAGTATCAGGCAGTCTACTGTTTTATTTTCTTAAGTGCTTAAGTGCGTGTTGCTTGTCTCATTGCATTTGAAGAATTTCCAGTGTCAGGGGCTTAGTGTCACTTTCTTATCAGATGTTGGGAACTCATTTTCCCATTGTCATGGCCCAAGTGAGGACTTGATGTTTTCATAAAGACAATAGTGATTGGTACCATCAAACATTTCACCATGTGCCAGGCACTGGGCCATGGACCTTACAAACATCATCTCATTTAAAGCCAGGAGGGAGGTGCAATTGTCATTGCCAGTTTACAGATGGGGAAACTGAGGGACTGCAGTGTTTATCCCCTCTCATCTTAAAGTCATTGGACCACAACAGCCTGGGCATAGATTGCTGGCTCTGTGTCCCAGGCCCTGGGCAGTGACCACATGTTGCCCAGCACGGTGGGCTGTGCCCTGGTCTCCTGGTTTCCCTTCTTCTGCCCTGGAGAGGAGGGACATAGCTCAGCACGGGGCTCAGGTATTATTTAGTGATTGAAAGATTGAAAACATGGAACCCCCTCCTCTGTATTCCTTTGTGCCCCACAGGGTTTTCATCAAGACCTTTTTTTTTTTTTTTTTTTTTAGGAAGAGAGATTCACTCAAGCTAGCTTTTGTATGAATTTTTTAAAAATTCACAGGATCTAGGGGCAGGCAAGAAATATAGCCCTAAGGAGGCCAGGAAAGAATGTCTGTATCTGGCTGTTTCCCTTCTTCCCTCTTGTTCACTTCATGCACCAGGCACCTCTCAGTTACCATTTTTATTGCAAGAGAGCTGCCTGCCATTTTCAATACTGCTTACTGCCTGACCACCTTAAACCCTTTGCTCCCAAGACTGCATCATGGCACTCTGTCTTTACTTGCCCCTGCCTCTTTGACCCTTCCCCCCTTCTTCTGACACCTCAGAGTTCCACAGGGTTCCATCCTTGGCAGCTCCCTCTGCCCTTCCTCTTCCTCCCTCTGGGAAATCTGTACCCAGCCCCAACTCCTGTGCTGGGCTTTTGATGTGTCCAACAGCTTTACCTGGGGATCTGCATGCACCTTGAGCTCAGTAGTCTAAGTGCAGCTCATCATCTGCCCCCACTAGCCACCTCCCCCTAGCCACATAGTCCTTATGTCAATTGGTGGCTCCACTGTGTGCCCACTAAAAATGCAGAGGTTGTCATTGAATCCTTCCTATCCCTCCTCCCCACGCCCTGGATCTAAATATCCAGCAAGTCTGGCTGTTGTCCCGTCAGCACCTGGGAGTGAAGAGCCTGTACAAGCTGGTGTCTCCAGGGACCCAGATATGGGCATGGCCATAGCCATGGCAGGGCAGTGCCCTGCAATTGCCTGAGATGGCAGCCTTCTGAGCATTCCTGGCTTGGGCCTCCTGGGCCCTATCCGAACGCATGGTCCTTTCTTACACATTCTGCTGGGCCCCACCAACCCGCTGGAGCCCCTTTGCTCCTGTGGGCACTTTCCTTAGCTTCCTCCTCCTCCTCCAGCCCTGCCTGGGGCCCTCCTGGCAGGCTCCTCCCTCGACCCTCAGCTGCAGAGCCCTCCTCCCGAGGCTCTGCCTTGGAGTCCCTGGGCTGCAAGTGGCCCCTTCACAGGGCTGGAGGGTCTCAGCCTTGTGTTCTCATGAGCCTAAAAGCATTTCCTTTCTTGTCCTCAGGGGCCTGCAGCCTTCAGATGCCCACAGGACCCATTGTCTCACCCTGGCCATCGCGGACATTTTATGGCGGGCTGGGGGCCGAGAGAGAGCTGTGGTCACACTGTAAGTTGTTCCAAAGGCTGTGTTGCTACTGCTTAACCTCTGTTGGCATAGCGGCAGGCAAGCTGGCTGTGTGTGTTCCTGTCCTTGGGGCCCAAGGACCATGTCTGCATGCCCTCCAGTACCCAACCCTGTGCCACATGCTGGGATGAGCCCAAGAGTCAGCCTGATGTGCTGGGCAGCCCTGGATTGGGGGAGGGGCCCAGGCCCTCCACGTGGCTGTGATGCCCTCCCTGGGCTCCAGTTCTCATCTTGGAAGGGCAGTCATGTCTGCCTGCCTTCCTCCTGGGGCACCCTGGGTAACCCCTCTGAGAAAACCTCTGACCCTAGCAGCCAGGTCCCCTCTATATTTCTGTGATCTGGAGGCCTCGAAAAATAGCTCTCAGGTTGAGCCAGTACTGGGTGACTCCACCGTACTGCTCTTCCCAGTCCCCAGAGCTCAGAGCATGCTCCCATTTGCTCTGTCCCTTTGTCCCCATTCTATAGAGGAGGAGACTCAGAGAGATAAGCTGGAGCGTGGGCCCTGGACTCCATCGCCCCCGACCAGTGTTGTCTTTCCCTGCTGGCTCTGTCCTACCCCACATAAGCCACATGGGTGGTATGCTGGCTTTCAGCCTGACCTGTCAGAGTGGGGGCATCACTTTGTCCCAGCTGCGTGGCTAAGCGTTAGTAAAGGAGGTAACTTTTGGTGCCAAGGCCCACACTTTGGAGGGTACATTGGTCGCCATAGCATAGTGCTTAAGGGAAGGGACCCTTAGAGGCAGACTCTCGACACTGTTGCTTATTGGCTGTGTGACCTTGAGCAATTGACTTAACCTCTCTGTGCCTCATCTGTTTACTCATCTGGAAAATGGGGATGACAATAAATAATAGCGTGGTTATAAGAACTCAATGAGTCAATATAAAGAAATGCTATGTAATAAATATAATAATACCTGTTTAAATCATTTTATCAGTATAAATAGATGATAATAATAAATGTGCTTGCTTAGGACAATATCTGGCATATATTTAATACTTACCCTGGCTCTTAGGATCTGCAGGACAGCCCTGAGAACAGATGAGGCAGGAATTCAGTTTTTCCCTGTCTTACATATTAGGAAACAGAAGCCCAGAGAGGGAGAGGGACAGTGTCTGGTCCAACGCTACACAGCAGCTGATGGCACAGTGGGCCCTAAACCCAAACCTTCCTCCTAGTGCCTGCTGCATTGGGCTGCGTGCCCATTGGGTACTGTGGCAAAGATGCTGACGGCATAGCCACAGGGAGTCTCAGGACAAAGGCCAGAGTTCCTCAAGTCAATGAAAATGACAGGCAAGGAGGCATTCCTCAGTCTGGAAATAAATTTGTCATTTGTGGGTGAGAGTCAGACTTCCTACTGCCAGGGCTTGGTTTGGGTTTGGGTTATTGGGTTTGGTTATTCCAAGCTCTCCCTCTGCTGTCTTTTCCTTTCTTTTTTTTTTTTCGTTCCCTCCCCTGTTAGCAGAGTTTTCTTAGCGGGTGAGTTCAAAGTGGGGAAAAATGAGAAACCTTTGGCTTTGTTTTTTGCTCTGGAGCCACTTTCTTATTTGTCCTCATTTAATGACACATGTGGTTTCACCCTGGCTGGAGGGCACATCTTCTCTCTATGTGCAGGACTCATGCACCTTCCTTTCCTTTTTAGGGCTTCGGGAACACAGCAGTTCAGTCCAACAGGGAAATACAAAGCAGATGGAGTCTTAGAAACAGTACGGCTTTCTGGAAAATTATCACGCAACCTTTGGCTTTGTTTGGGGACTGTCTCCTTTCATATAAGTAAATCCTTCCCTGGCTGGGGATGGGCTGGCTCTCTGTACAGCCCAGGCCCACAGAATCCTTGTCCTGGCTTGGGGGTGGGGGCAGACATGGGGTGGCTTTGGGATGGGCTCTCGCCAGAGCTGGCTTTATGGCCAAAATGCCAACGGCTCCCTGTCACCTTGCGGGTGCAGAGTTGCAGTTCCACCAGCAGTCTGTACATAATGCCTTTTGGCTAAGCCCCAGCCTTCTCTCTCCTTCTTCATATTTCTTTAGCATCTTCTCTAGGATTGTCATGGGAGGATGGTAGGATGGGAGTGGGATGGAGAGGGAGAAGAAGTTAGAAAGTGGGGAGGAACTCGATAGCATGGAGCACCAGCCATAAATCCAGACCCAAGTAATACAAAGTGAGGGAAAAAATGAGAGACATATACTTTTGTATTTTTGAAAATATGAAAACAGTGAAGTTTTTCAGCCACCTCTTACCACCTCTTCACTGAGCATTTTTGTTTTAATTAGCTTCATTTGACCTATGTTTAGGCACGTGTGGCCCTGTGACCCTAATTAAGGGTCTCACATTGTTGAATGTTTTTCTAAAAGTGTTTTTTCCTGGCCTGCCTGAGAAAGCAAAGGAGACTCATAACCGCTGCTTCCCGTTGGGCTCAGGATATGGCCTGTTGAGCTTTGACCTGGCCTGGCTGTTGAGATTTGGATGTGACACCCGCCTGACACGCCCCGACCCCCAGCCTCTTCTCAGATGTCAGTGACTCTCGCCCATGGGAGAGTAGCCCTCCCCTGTTGGGGCAGTGCCTGATGCTGGATCCCTTGCTTTAGTCCCATGATGTCTGGAATCCTGAGATCTCTCAAGGTAGGCCCAGGGCTGCTGCAGGGCAGACTTACCCTAGAGACCCCAGCTGTGCTGGGCCAGCCTTTCAACTGCACACAGGTGTGAGTGTGCCGCTCAGCCTGGCCCTGGAAGACGCTGCTGTCTGATGCAGGGACATACTCAAGTGGGGTTTTATAGCAACTGAAGCCAGGGCGGCAGGAGTTAATCCAGGAGGGGCTCCATCCACAGGGGCTTGGGCAGCTCATGCTGTGTGTTTGTTTCTTCTCAGCTCACACTCCACAGTTTGACCTGCTATGAGGAGCTGGTGACTTTTCTTCAACAAAGCATTCATCAGGTATGAACTATGGTTCATTTTTATGGGCCGTGCATTGCTAGCCTTCTAATTGCATTGTGGAGGAGATGCTAGTGCACTGGAATTGGCCTTTCCCCTTTCCTCAGGAGGAGGCAGAGAGGCTGGGAAAGCGCTGATACTGGCCCGCAGGCAGTGGGCTGAGGGCACGAGGGTGATTTTGGCTGGAGAAGAGTGGACTTGGTGTCAAGGAGTCTAGTCTCTGCCGTTGCATCCTTGAGGGCTGTCCATGGAGACAGCAAGCTCAGGGAACAGCCATAGCTGGGGCTGCAGAAAACAGAGCTGGCCTGGGTGGGGTTGGAATGAAGGGGAAGCAGCTTGTAGGCAGTGGTCACGAGAGCTCTCTGTCCCAGCGGAAGCAACTGCCTCTGGAAGCATGAATTCTTAGTCAGCAGAGTGGGTCCTAGGCCTGGTGGTGGCTGTGGTGGTGGGGTATGATGAGAAAGTGGCTTCTCAAGCTGGGTTAAAGGGCTTAGTAGTGTTGATGGAGACCCGACCCTGCTTGGCATCCCTGGGGAGGCAGGGCTGGTCTAGGCTGGGACTCGGAGCCCCCGGTCTGCTGGAGGAGAGTTGTACAGCCACTCCAGGCTGTAGGCCAGGGCCAGACAGCGCCAGCGTCAAAGGGCTGCAGAAATTCAGGGTAAGGCTGTGGCATCACAGGCTTTGTAGAGAGGGGATTGCACATCCCAGGGGTACAGAACATTGTCTCTAGAGCCAGTCAGCCTGGCCTGGGATCTAGGTTCACCCTTTAGTAGCTCTGTGACCTTGGGCAACTTACTTAGTAACTCTGTACCTCAGTTTCCTCATCTGTGAAATGTGGATAATAATACCGGTGCCTCCCTCTGAGCACAGTGCGAAGTGCCTACAATAGCTGTGCTTGTTTGGCCTTCTCAGGGATTGCTAGCTCCTGCTGTGGGTGTTATGCTTGCCACTGTCATGGTGATTTAAGGGCAGCCTTGAGGTGGGTTAGTGGTAGACACATGGAAATGGGGGGAAAGCCTCATAGTGAGGGTGGGGGGTTGGGGGAGGGCTGCGCAGAGTGAGCCAAGGCCAGGAGGCCCATGATGTGATCTCTGAGATCCCAACTGCAAGGCCTCACAATTCTGGTGTCTGTGTGTCAGGATCAAAGCAAAGAAAGAGCATCTGCTTTCTCTCCTGGGGTATGGGCAAACCTCTGGGCCTCCCTTTGGCCTTTCCTTCAGGCTTCTGGGTGTGGGATCTGCTCTTTTAGGCCCCAGGGAAGGCACTGGAGGATTTGGTGGTCAACTGAGAGGGTAGGAGAACTTGCTGGATATGGGACGAGGCCTAAAGCTCCTGCCACCGGAATACCCTTCCCCAGCACTTTTTGCCAAAGTCCCTGAGGGCCTGGCACAACCCTGGGAAGTGCCCAAGTCCTGAAAGCACCAGATGTCCCTTGGATAGGAAACAGGACTTGCCCTGAGAACAGGGGCGGCAGGTGTGAGGTCACTGGAGGTGACAATCCTCCTAAAGTCCTTTCATCCCAGGGCTCTTACCTCTCATGAAGACTCAGCCCATGGAGCGCCCCAAGGCCAGGCACACAGGCACAGATTAGGATGACCCCCTTTCTGCATGGGTTCTGTCCAGCCTGCTGAGGAGGTGAGTGGGAGGGAAGCCCTGGACTGGCCATCACTTGCTCCCTGTCCCTAGCTCTCTCTGGTTCTTCCTCAGAATAATCCAGCCGGCTGTCTGCTGATGCTGTGTGTTCACTGCTTGGCCCAGGGTGGCCAGTGGGCCTGGGGACCTCCTCTGGCTTATTCCTTAGTCACATGTGCCCTTGGGAAAGTCACTGGGCTTCAGTTTTCTCATCCAGAAAATGAAATATACAGCAGTTGTCAGATAACTTCCAGCTTTTCACCTTCTAACCGTGGTTCTCAAAGAAGAACCTTAAACATATGGGGAAGCATGTTTTCTAAATCAAGTACCAGGCAATCTGAATCAGCAGAAAGGAGACCTACTAGTAAATTCAGAACATGTGAGAATACGGCAGTCCATGTGAGAGACAAGCAGAGCCTGATGGCATCAATGTGTAGCATTTGAGCAGGGTGGCCAGGACTGAGGGCACCTGTACCACACAGGTGAGCAGAGCATGAAGCCACCATGTCGAGGAAAGGGAAGTAACCGGTGAGTCTGCTAAGGAGCCCCAGGAGGGGCCTGGGGGTGATTGCTCAAGTGACTCAAGGTTCTGAGGCTTTTCTCTGCCCACTGATGGCCCTGGGTGGCCCCTCAGCACCAGGGCCTCTGTAAGCTGTCTGTAAGCGGGGGGCCTCCCACTTGGCCTGTACCACAGGACTTCAGTGAGGCCTAAGCAAGGCAGTGACTATGAAAGGGGTTCAGGGAGTGGGGTCTGCTCCAGGGTGAGGGGGCTGCTTTTTTTCAGTAAGGCCTGTGGACTCAAAGTAATTCGCCTCCTTGCCCAGCTTTGGTCCTTGGTACAGAGGGTCAATATTTGGCCTTCCTCACTCTGGAAGGCAGTGTTTTCCCCCTACAGTTTAATTTGTTTTTGCTGGAATCAGTTGAGCTGCCTCAGCACTGCCCTCACCAAATTCATTTTTCATGGCCTGGGCCTAAGAGGGGTTCCTCGTGCCAGGCCTGGAAATGCATACCAGGCCATCTCTGCCCAAAATAAATAGCCTCCTTGCCGTGTTTTCATTACCACTCACGCTCTGGGTGAGGTGTCTGGCAGGCCCCTGGCCAGCTCAGGGATGCTTCTGGCTCTGTCTGCCATTAGAGTCCCTTGGTGGGCTCAGTTCTCTCAGAGCCTCAGAGCAGCGCTGGAAGAATGGCCCCTTCTTCCTTAGTGGCACCAGACATTTTTCTGGACCCTAACAGAGGTTTCCGGCCCAGTTGCCTTGTCTGAGCTCGCCTTTCAATGCAGGCACATTGCCCTGTGGTCTCAGTGTCTTGACAGCTTGAATTTGATGAGATAATTTTAATAAAAGTTTTAAAAAACAAAATGGAGTATTGGTACAATTCAGTTGTGTTCTGGCTAGAGCAAGAAGCTCCAAGCAGAGTTCACTTCCCTACCCTCTGCAGAGGGGCTTGTCCAGGGCTCAGGGTGAGGTTTTCTTGAGGGTGACTAGGGGAAATTCTGGCACAAAGAGTAATAATAGTTAAATTTACAGAGAGAGCTGGGGCTTGCCATAGGCTTCTGTGTCCATGATGTCATTGCAGTTTGACAAGTAGGTGGGCATTACAAGCATGGCAGAAGGGGAAACAGACCACAGACCAAGAAAGTACCATGCTTCCCCAAGACAATGTGTAAGTCCATGGCAGAAGTAAGTAGGCATTCCAGAGGGGGAAACTGAGACCAAGAACCCTTTGTGACATCCCCCTGGGGAATTGAAAGTCGTGGCAGAGTACGTAGGCTTTTTACGAAAGGGAAAACAAGGCAGCATGCAATTATATGTAGCAGAGCTGTGGTAAGGGGCTGGTGGCCCAAGTCCTCCCAGGCCTGTGCCCCTTGTATGGGGACATCAACGTTTACAATTGTCAGAGCACTTCCACAGACACTGTCTCGTAGACTGTACACTGTGTGCCAGGGAAATTGGCCAGATGGGTCCTTGTTTTGTAAATGGGGAAGCTGAGGGCAACAGAAGTGAAGTGACTGGCGTGAGATTACAGGATTAAGATGAACTTGATTTGAGATTATTGTTGATTCATTCATTCCATTTCTATTTCCACAAAAAGGACTTGAAGTTGCATGTTAAAAAAAAAGACATCCTCAGGGCTCTTCTCTGCTGCCGCATAGTCAGCTTGCGCTCTCCTGCCTCTGGGCCTTTGCATGTGCTTCTTCTCTTGCCTGGAGCAGCGTTCTCTTCTCTTCTGATTTCTGCTTATCCTTTGGGTTTCTGATAGACATCATTTTCTCCAGAAAGCCTTCCTTGGCACTTCCCCGCCTTACCCCCTCCCCCCCACAAGCTCTAAGTCTGTGTTGAAGGCCTTTCCTGTGTGTTTCCAGTGGAGCCTGCATTGCTATCATGGCAGAGCCCCTTCCCCACCCTTTACAAGTTGCTTATTTTTTCTTCCCTGAGTTACTTCCCCAAGAGGACAAATCAATGTCCACCTTGTTTACAAGTACAGCCTTAGCAGGGAACATCTTCTTGGTACAGAAATTTCACTCAGTAATTTTTATTAATGACTAATTGAATTACTGGATACAAATAAAGATTATATTTTGAGAAAAAGAAAGAATACTTTTTTATCAAGAACTTGAGCTGCAGTAGTTAACACATTAGAACACCATATTTGGCTCTGAGCTTCCTGACAGGCAGGGCAAAAATGGAAATATGGTAAGTTATAAAATTCTCAGGAGAAATAAGCTTTTTTTCTAGTTTTAAGTTCAAAAAGAAGTTAATACACACAAGGAACACTGACTATTGTAATAGGCAGCATCTTCAACCACAGTTTATTAACCCACAGTGGGATGGTGGATGGTAAGGCCTTCATACTGACTTGCAGTTGAGGGATGTTTTTCCAGGGAGCAAAAGTGGTTTATCCCAGTGGGCTGTGGCCTGTTGGGCTCACTGGACAGGTGGGTAGTACAGAGCCAGCATCATACTAACAGCTAACACAGGTGACAGGCCCTGTTGTAAGTGCTTTACAAGGACTAACTCATGTAATTGTCACAACCTAATGAGGGTAGGTACTATGATTATTATCCGTGTTTCGTATGTGAGAAGACTGAGGACAGAGGAGTTAAGGAACCTCCCCATGTTCACATAGCTAGGAGCAAGAGAGCCAGGATTTAAACCCAGACAGCCAGGCCCCACCCAGGACATGGGCTCCAGACCAGAGGGAGAAGAGTAAGGCACTCACTTTGGGTGCAGAATTTAAGGGGGTGCCAAAACAAATCAGCATAAATGACATTTAAAAAAAATCGAAATTAAAAAATCCATGATGAAAAAATATCAAAACTTTAGAAAAAGATATGCACTTGTACGGCCCACTTGCCTCGCCTCCCCCTGATCTCAACTTTGCTCCAAACCGGCTCTCTGCTGCTCTCAGCATAGCGTGGTTCTTCAAATCACATGGAGCCCCCTGGAACCCCACTGTGCCACCTACAAGCTGTGACCTCTGGTAGGCCACTTAGTGTCTGAGCCTCTGTCGGTTACAGAGTAGAGGGCAGGAATAACAGTACTTGCCCCAGGTCTGGTGGAGTATTCAGTGTGATAATGCCCAGGACACATTTGCACACATGGGGCCTGCCATGACCACTGCCGTCTCTTGAGCTTCAAGAACTCAGGTCGTGTTGTGTTCCGTGGTGACCCCTGCATCACCAGCACTCTGCCCTGTCATGACTCAGGCTGGCACACCCTCATCCTTTAGGGGTTCTGCCCGGAGGCCACCTGGCAGCCTCCAGGGCCAGGCTGGAGGCCCAGGGTCAGGGCAGGCTGCTACCTGGGCTGCAGCCTCCACAGAGGTGTCGGGGCTGAGAGGAGGGAGGTGCAGACTGGATGGAGCTCATTCCTCTCTCCCCTTGCCAGTTCGAAGTGGGTCCCTACGGATGCATCCTGCTCACTCTGTCTGCCATCCTGTCCAGGTCCGTGGAGCTGTGAGTATCTTCCTCCCTCAACTTCCCCAGGGCCAGGCTGGTCTGTCTTGTTCACTGTGACCTCCTCGGAGCCCAGGGCAGTGCTTGGGACATGACAGGTGCTCAGTGAATGTTGTGGAAAGGATGAATAAAGCAGGAGAGTAGATCAAAGGAAAGTTGGCTGATGGAGGAGAGAGAGCAGTCACATTCTATGTATATACCTGTCCAGGGCTGCCTTCCCTGTGGTCTCTCTGTGTGCAGGGGACAACCTGAGAGGCACCCTCAAAAAGCTTGCATGGGACTTTAGTATGTGCATAGTGAAGCATTCCTGAGGACTCCCCTGGTGCATGTGTAGGGGACAGACAATTGAGTCTGAGACCCAGGCGATGACCAAGGGCTCAGGGTGTGGAGGATTTGCTGTAGACCACGGCAGTCCTGCAGCTGCAAGGATGAGGCTGGCATCCAGGGCCAGCTCTGGAGAGGTGAGTGGGCAGGTGCCCGGGAGGCCTTGCGGGCAGAAGAGGTAGCAAGGCTGCTTGTCCTCATCTCCTCTGCTGCCCCTGTGGGCAGGGTCCTGGCTTTGATCCTGCACATCCTGGTCAGATGTGGCTCCCTAGGCACCCCTAGAGCTGGAGTTCCACCATAAAGCTCATTCCCTGGGAGCTTTCTAGGTCTCTTGTCTATATCTGTCACCTGGGCATTATGTTACCAGGGAGCATAACAGATGAATAAGGCATGAATAGTTGTGGAAAGTACAATTGATTGTCCCATTCACTTCCAAACAGAGGATAGAGCCCTGAGGGCATGGAGGGGGGAGTGCATCTTACTTTGGAGGGTGCTTGGTGGGGAAGATTTGGGAACAGCTTTCAGCAGGTGGCCCCTGGAAGGGGGAGGCAGAAGGAGTAGCTTTGTGGTGCCCAGGCTGGGGAGGCCCCAGCAGAAGGAGGTGCTTACTGCCGCACCCCAGCCAGCCCCATCTGTGTTTCCAGGGGCCTCTGCTGTGGGTGGGAGGAGGACAGCAGGGGATCTACCACCTCGTGCACTGCTTGCTGCTACTGACCTTATTAAATGTGTGCGTGTACACAGTGCTTTCTAATGGCATTTTTCTTTTAATCCTGCCATAATGATATGATTCATTCCTGGCATGGGCTCACGTGCATAAAGACCATAAGCTGCACTGCCTTCTTCCAGGCCTGTGTTTGCTAATCCCCAGACTGACAGGGTTGGGTGGGGTTCTCTCGGTCTCACTGAGGGGAAGCCATGCTCTCAGGAGTGGTGATGCCTGCCTCAGCTTCCCTATCTGTAGGGAAGCCCAGGACTCCGCTCAAGTATGTCTGCTCCAGTGGTCACTAGGGCAGCCTGGGAGCAGGACACCCTGTTACACGCATGCTCCTGTGTGTAGCCCTCTCCCTCTGAAAGGGAGGGGCTTTAGGGTCCCACATCTAGGCCACTCTTTACGTTGTTCAGAGCTGGAGGACTAGGGCTGCTTCTGCCCCCTCCCTGCCCTAGCCAGCCAATCCTGGCACCTGTGAGGCACTGGTGCGGGGAAGGCTGCCCCTCCAGATCTGCACAGCCTCACGCTGATGGGCCTGAAGTCACAGCCCTGCCAACACATATGCACACACACATACATGGATACGCACACATACATAGATGTACAGATATACATGGCCACATACACAGATGCACACACATGGACACATACGTATACACAGATGGACACACACAGTCTAGCTGTTCTCCCAGAGCACCTAAGGCTCTTCACTAAGTCCTGTAGGCAGATGATCTTGAGGACCCCTGGGGCAGCTTGAAACAGCCTGGTCTCTACTTCCCAGAGGACCCGAATAGAGACCTGTGTGGTGCTGGAGACGGGGTTGGCAGGGCATGAGTCAGGCTTTGTCCTACCCCTGTGGTCTCCCCTTCCCCTCTCCTAAGAAGACAATAGAGAGGAAATTCTCATAGGCTGTAGGAATGATAGCAACGAGCATTTGTGATGCTTCCTGTGTGCCCAAGCCTTCGCCTTAACATTTCACACATGGAGCTTATTGAGTCACCACGGCAACCCTACTAGGTGGGTGATGTTATGATCGTTATTACCATTCCTGCTCTTTCGATGAGCAATCAAGGCTTGGGGAAGTGAGTAGTTTGCCCCAAGGTTATAAAGCAAGTAAAACTGGTAGCCCCAGGCTCCACCCAAGCTCTGTGGCCCCAGAGCTGGCTCTCTTGGTTTGCTGTTTAAAAACTTGAACTTGTGAATAAGACAGACTTGGTCTTAGGCCTGACTCTATTCCTAAGCTGGAGTTTCTGCATCTGTAAAACGGGAGTGATAATTCCCAATTCACAAGATGCAGCTGTGCTTAGCACCATTCCTGGTGGGGGCAAGCCTTGAATAATGGCTGCTGCTAGTCCAAGCCCATTCCAGCCACGCTCAGATGCCTCTGTGCCCCTTCCTGCCTTTTCTTGCCCGCAGTCCTGGCTTGGTGCCCGGCGGTGGAGACCATGTTGCCATCTCAGTAGACACAACCACAGGGATGTCCCTCAATTCCCAATGGGGCTTCTGCAGTGACACTCATCCTTGGCAGATGCTTCCTGACAGCCAGCGAGCTCCCTGAGCATGGAGCACCACTGCTAGGGCAGCCATGAGAAGAGTGGATGGGGCTCCACTCCCCACCCCACCTGGGGGCGTGTATTTCAGAGATATACTTGATTAGACACCCAACTCTCTAATTGGATCAAGTCCAAGAAAACTTGATTAGACTGAGGGCTTTGGATGAGGCACAGGGCAGGCCTCCAGGGACCCTCCCAATGCACACTCCCTCCTGATTGCTGCTGTCCCTCAGGGCTGCAGAGATGTGCACATCTGAGTAGAGCTGATTCCTCTTCCCCTGAGGAGGAATGACAGGACAGGAACAGCCCGGGAAGTCGTGGTGCTGCCCAGATCCTGTGAGACAATCACACTGATGAAATTATTTCAAATAACATGTTAGCATTCCTGGCATTTGCGAGGGATCCCGTGAAGGATATCCTCTTGCCTTCCGAAGGGGAGCCCTTGGAACCGCACAGTCCCCTCACGTGTCAGTCACACTGCACTCAGTGGTGCTCCCCTCACCCCAGCGCCTCTGACTTCTGCTCTCTGGAGGGATGCCAGGCTCAGCTGAAGGTTTGCTGTGATTCCCTGGGCAGTGATAACAGCCCTGGGACTGGGAAACCCACCTCCTGCCTGCTTTCTCAGGGTTAGCAGCTGGAAAGGCCTTCATGGACATTTGGACATGCAGGAGCAAGTGTCACCCAGCTCAGGCGCCATTGGGCCTGTCCAGGGAAGCCCAGCGGGGTGGCAAGTCTCAGGAAAGCATGTACTTACTGGCCACAACGTAGCATCAGGAGACCTGGGTCCCCACCTCAGCTCAGCTGCCCATAAGCTGTGTGGCTGACCCAACCTGTGCCATAGGTTGTTTAACAGAGGGGCTTGGGCTAGTGCTTTTTAAATTCTTTTTATAGGAAATGAAATCTGATTTTTTTTCCCCCCAAAAAAACTTTATTCCAAAGTTCACTGTGTAAAATAAAGCAGATGTAGCAGACCGACCTTGACTAGAGCAGCAGAGGTGGGAAGGGGAGACCCCTGCTGCCCCTTCCTGCCTCCCAATCTGGCACCCACACCTGCTCCCCAGCCATGGCCCCTGAGACCCCTCTTTGGAGCAGCCCCAGCTCTGCAAACACAGCTTAAAAACCTCAGCACCAGACGATCGCCAAGGGCCTTCCTGCTCTGGGGTTCAGATTCAGCTTTGCCAAAGAATCCTTTGATGCCGTTTCAGGGTGATCTGTTACTACTTTGGGCAGTTAAAAACATGTCCTGGTAGCCCGAAGGTATAACAGCGTCTCTAAGATCAAATGTTCAGCGTCTCTAAGATCAAATGTTCAGCTGTGCAGATCTGGAGGGGCAGCCTTCCCCGCACCAGTGCCTCACAGGTGCCAGGATTGGCTGGCTAGGGCAGGGAGGGGGCAGAAGCAGCCCTAGTCCTCCAGTCGTGGGCTGGGAAAACCCTCCCCAGTTCTTTACAGGCACAGCGTGTGTCCGTGTGCATTTGTGGTGGTATTGCAGTGGCTTGTGTGTGGATGGGAGACATCGGTGAGACTGTGTGGCTGGGTGCAAGATGATGTGGGTGTTGGTGGCTGCGTTTGAGATTGTGCGAAGGATGACTTGTGTATGTGGGCGTGGTGGTGACATGTGATAGGGTATGGTGGTCCCTCCTGGCAAGGGCTCTCTGACTCATGCCTGGGCATTGGAGGGCTTTCTCCTGCAGCCCAGAGGCTGCTCTCACACTAAAGTCAATGCCTTCTGTCTGTTGGCTGTTCCTACCCAGAGCAGAGGCAGGATGAAGACACCATGGGCAGATGAAAACCCAGCTGGGTGCAGCTGACCACTGCCTAGTCACTTCACCCTCAGAGGCCCCAAGACCATCAAGAAACAGGCCTTTGAGGTTTGTTTACCCCAGGCTGTGTGCAAAGCTTTGTGAAGGTTTTATTTTTTTCTCTACTTGAGTTCAAGCCGTTTATTTTCTTTTCTAAGATCTTGAGTTGCTTACAGTAAATCTCATGCAGCATTTCATGCTTGCCTAGCTCTGCTTCCCAAACCACATGGCTAGAACTTTCCCCAGGGAGCTCTCACAAGCCCCAGGGATGCTCAGGGTCCTGGGGTTGGGCCTACCTGTGAGCCAGGCCTGGGCAGCACAGTGCACGGGCTTGGTGCAGCACAGGCTTGGCTGATGTGGTGGGAGAGACAGCTTGTGGAGGAAACCTTCTCATGCAGTAGACCCTTGGCCTTCATCACAGCAACTTCAACTGCCCAAAGGCAATCTTGAAAATCCAGAAGATGGGGTAGTTTGTCATTCACTGAAGTAATGTTTGAATGGCACAAGCCAGGTATTGAGAACAAGGGGATGACACTGGGTGGGATCCACCGTGGTGACCTGTTGTTCTTTGTAACTCTCCCCAAGAGATTAAAAGCAATAGCAGCAATAAAACAGTTTCTTTCTTTGTGAAAATAGCTCTGAAACTAAAGCCAACCATGAGTGTTGGCTGGAAAGGCAAGTGACATTGGCTCACTTCCTAGCCAGTGTAAGCAGAAAACAAAGCTACCCATCAGGAGTGGGTGGATTCAGGACCTTAGACTCCGTCTTCAGGACTTGGTGTCCCTCCTTCTGTCTCTTCACTCTTTGTTCTTCCAGCTCAGCTGTGTTCTCAGGAGGGTCCTCTGGCATGATGGGCTCAAGGGAGCTTTCTCTCCAACAGCTCCTCAGCCTGCCAGGTGCTGGCCACCTGTTCTGGCTTGGTAGCAGTGGCCAGGCCTGGGCTGCCCCATCACATGTGTGTGGACATGGGACATCCCCAGAAGGTAGTCACAGCCCATATAGGCCCATTACCCTGGCTAGGAAAGGGATGGGCCAGAGTCAGGAAACAGAATTGTGCCACGTATCAGAGAACAGGAGCGCAGATGTGGGTTTGTGGGTGGGCGATAGAGAAAAGAGATCGCCAAGCTTTTTGTTCTGGCATGTGTAGGCAGTGCTCACCCAGTGTGGGCCCAGCTGAGGGATCAGGGTAGGTGGGTAGGTGGTTAGTGGGGTGAGGACATGAATAGGGGCTGCTCTTGTTGAGATCCAGGTTCTTGGTGGTTCCAGATGTGCTGTTCTGAATGGGAGGGGATCCATAGGATGTTTGTCTGCTTTCTTGGGACTCCACTGAAACTCTTCCAGCCCAGAATAGTGAGGTGTGAACAGAACCACCCAGATCAGGAACCCTGGCCCCTGAGCCCCTGCCTCTACACAGACAGCCCTGGCTTCGTGGCTTCCTTGCCCTCTCACCTGGACAGGTGGTTAGGGCCCTTCCCTGATGTGCTAAGATCTTTTGACTGTGCCTGGGAAACAGGAGAGGAACTTCCTCAATAAACTGCGACTCAACTTTAACACTGATTCAGATTAGGGTAGAGGCCACACTAATGAACCCTTTCAGCAAAAATGTCTAAAGAGACCAAGGTGATGGGTGGAAGGTGTACCCAAAGGGCTTGTGGGCACTTGTGCCATTGGAAATAGTGGACACTCCACCCAGACTCCACTCCCTTCCACTGACGTTTTCTCTCCCTGGTCCCTTCCCTGGCAGCCAGCTGCCACTCTGCCCCTGGCCTCTCCACAGGTAACAGAGATCTGTCCTGTAGATCTCTGCCTGGCTTCCTGTGGGTACCCCGTGAGACACCCTGACCCTGAGGAAGGCCAAGTTTGGAGGCTCAGCTGGAGGTGGAAGAAAGAGGGAGAGGGTCCTTGCTGCTACCCTGGGCCTTTGTGGTCTTGTTGCAGCCCAAGGGATAGGCGCACAGGCCTGGGGCCATCGTCTCATTGTAGTTGTGGGGACTTTGAGACATGAAGAGTGAGTTAGTGGCATAGCTGACAGCATCGCTGAGTCTCTTGGCTCTCAGTGCAAGACCCTGTGCCTGTCTCTTCATTCCTTAGGCTGGGAGGGAGTGACAGGTCTGCTTGGCTGTGTTTGCTGACTTGGAGAAGTAGGAAAATGAGGCCCCCAGATAGGTTCGTACTAAACTGGGTGGCCATCTGCCCCATCCTTCATCTGAGTTTGGCTGGCATGATCTAGGCTAAAGCAAACTGACTCTGCCCGGGCCAGGTCCCCCAGCTGCTGAGATGGCACATCACAGCCAGTGAGCTGTGAGAGCGGTCGTTTTGCCCGTGGACACCGACCGAGTCTGTGGGCTGAATGGGAGGGGCCCACCTCCTATAGCAGAGAAGGGGGCTAGGCCCAGGACACACTGGGGTTGGTGGCAGAGTGAAAGGTCTCCTGACCCTTGGTTCCGTGTGCTTCTCCTACCCCTACCCTCTGACCCAGGGACCATACCTCCTGGGTCATGAAGGGCTCAGGTTCCCAGATAAAGGGTACAGGCCTTCTTGGAAGAGTCTTCTGTGTCAGGCCAGCCTTACTTCTACCTGCCTCTGCATATCTCCTGGGATCCAGATTTTGGAAGCTGATCTACCAGGGCCTTCCTCACACACAGCTTCACCTGGGATAGGTGTGGACAGGCTCATCTAATTTAGGGGGCACAATTGCTATGTAGCAGCAGGGCCTAGAGCTCAGTTCTAGCCCTCAAAGTCAGTTTTTTGAAGCAGACACACGAAAATCAGTTGGTGGGTGCCCTTAGGAAGGGGAGGAAGGAGGAGAGGAGTGATGGGGCATTTCTGTCGCTGGGGCGAGGGAGATTATGGAGGAAGTGACATTTGGCAGGGCTCTGAGGGATGGGCAGGAAGGGTTTTTACAGCAGCAAGAGCAAAGTGGGCAAAGGCCCCTGGGGTCTGGTTGGCAGGGAAGGTGCTGTCCTGGTGGGGGGAGATGGTGGGTGGCAAGGCAGAAGATGGCTTGGGAAGGGCTTTGCCCAGCTGCTGAGGGGCTGGACTCCTGCTTTCTCTTCCTTCTTCCCAGCAGGTCCCCTCTTTCTCCATCCTACAGAGCCTTCCGCCAGCTTCCCCTGCCTCCTGGTCCCATCCTAGCCACTTCTTCACTGCCTGGAGAACGGAAACATCACCGATCCCTCTAGCCCATGGAACTCTCTGCAGTTTGCAAGGCCTTTTTATGGCCTAGTCCCTTATTGCAAGTGCCCTTTGAGGTGGTTATTGTTACCCTCATGAGAGGATGACACACTGGAGGCTCAAAAATAGAAAGCAGTTTGCTGAAGGTCACACAGCATGGGTGACAGAGGGGGCCTGACACCTGTTCTGACTCATTGTCCACTCCCTCTTGTCCTTCCTGGGAAAATAGTCCACTCTGTCCAGTCCTTTTCAGCTATATACTTCACAGCTGTATTTTGACTGCCTGGAGGTCTCAGTTTATTCTGAGTTCTTGGCCACGATACGGATGGTTGAGATTGCGGGAATCATGACCTCTCAGTCATTGTTTTTTGCTTTTTGTTATTATTGTTGTTATAGTAGGAAAAAGGAAGTGACATTTACTGAATGCCAAATGCTTTATATAGTTCATCTCATTCAGTTCCCACAGCAATCTTTAATAGAAGGCAGCATGCATCATCATCTCTATATTACAGGTGGGGAAACTGGGGCTCACAGAGGGAAATAACCTGTAAGCGGCAGCACTTGGATTTGAATCCAGGGCTCCCAGACTTTAGAGCCCCGGTTCTCTTAGTTGTACCACAGCTACCCTTTCACTATTGATGTTGTGCTTAAAAGTCAATAAAAGTCCCACCAAAGGGCTATCTCTGAAGGTCACTGCAGGTGGGTGGAGGGAGTGCAGGTCACACTGCGTGTGAGCGTGCAGTCTCTAGGAGGGACCGGTAGGAGCTGGCCCAGTGGGATGTGGCTCCTTCAGGTCCTGCTGCCCTTGTGGTCAGGTAGAGGAGGGGTGGCTGGTCAGGTCTTCCCTATTTTAGGCTTGATGTTTGAATAGCAGAGTCATGGACTGCACATACTTGTTCACATCCCAGGAGGTCTCCAGAGATTTCTTGCTCTAGTCCTCTGGTTTTATAAATAAGAACACAGGTTGAGACAGAGGCCTTGCTCTGTCTGGGCTTTGGTTTCAGGTGAATAGCTGTGATGTGTAGACTGGGACCATGTCTCTAGGCCACTTTGATGATTTGCCTTCTTACTCAGAAACTTCTGTGCCAGATGCCCAGGTTCACGTGGGGAGGCCTTTAGGTGAAGGTCCAAGCTGCCCTAGGGCTGATGGGAACTGGGGTGGGCCTCAGGGCTCCCCGGCCTGCCTAGAACTGGCTGGCCAGGCTGATCATCACATTTCAGGCCACAGCAGACACTGTGTGATGTTATTGCTGGGGACACAGTCCTGGTCCTGCTGACTCAGTGTGATTGTAAAACCACAAGTCCCTTCTCCTGGGGCCTCAGTTTCCCCATCAGTAAAATGGAGGTGGTGGTCTTGTTCTCTTGGCCTCACAGGGCTTTCAGGAGAAAGCTATGTTTGAAAGTGTCCAAGACTTCACAGATTCGAGGCTCGTGCGTTGTCAGCCTGCTCAGTGGCAGAGCCCCTGCCCCCTCTGAGATGTGTGACAAAGGGTGGGTAGAGGGAGGCATCAGAGATCCAGGCCCAGGTTTAAGTCCTGAATCTGGGCCAATGTTGGTCACTAGCCCTTGGCCAGTTGTCTTATCTCTCTGGGCATTCGTCTTCCCATCTGCAAAATGCTGAGCACTGCAAGCTCTCCCAGCCCTGACATCTCCTTTGTTCTGTTTCTTGGTATAGGGCAGTGTCTCAGGGACCTCCTGATGGTGGACAGAGTTGAGAGTCCTTGCTGTCATCCTGAACAGAGCTCTCTGTTCCCCCTCTTCTGTCCTTGTGTAACCCAGACACTCCAAGGCCAGGTTATCACCCTGACCCTTTGCTCCCAGAATGCTGAGGAGGTCGGTGGCAGGGCAGTCAAGGCCAGCCCCTCCTCATGAGTTTCCAGTCCCTGGTCAAGTCCACTCAGGCTTCCTTCACTCTATGCTTCTTGGACTCTGAAATCCCGGCAAGCTCTGTTCCCCAGTGCGGGCAGCTTCCGGGGCCACATTTCCTCTGGTCCTGGGCCCCCCTCCTGGCTCCTATCATCCAGCTTGGTGCCCAGTTCCTAAGCTTTGCAGGATGCTCTGAGGCCCAGGGCTGTCCAGTCCCCAGGAGGTGGTTCCAGGAGGACCATGGAAGGAACAGCCCACCCATTAGACTGCATGGTTCTAAGTCAGTCCTGGGGAAGAGACAGTCATGGCTTGTGGCTCAGAAGCCCAGCATGGATAGGAACTCTAGAGCTTAGGGGCCCCTGCTCCTGGGATGCTGTGTGTCATTGGAGACCCAGGGGTCTCCTGGAGGGGGCCACAGGGGCTGACGCAGTGGGAGAAAGATGGGACAAGCCCCCACACTGCCTCCAACTGGAGCAGCTCTGCCCTTACGTTTCATAGTGAGCTTCTGCATATCAGATTTCATTTGAAGAATGGGCTCTGAGTCTGAAAAATGTTGGAGGCTACTTGCATTAGTTTCTTAGGGACTGCCATAACAAAGCACTATAGACAGGGCTTGACCAACAAACACTTATTTCTCACAGTTCTGGAGGCTGGAAGTCCGAGATCAAGGTGCCAACAGGGTTGTTGCCTTCTGAGGCCTCTCTCCTGGGCTTGCAGGTGGCTGGCTTTTTGCTGCATCCTCATGTGGTCTTTTCGCTGTGAGTGTGCATCCCTAGTGTCCCTTTGTGTGTCCAAGTTTCCTCTTCTTACAAGGACACCAATCAGATCAGAGCCCACCTCAATAGCCTCATTTTAACCTAACCACCCCTTAAAAGTCTCTATTTGCAAATGCACATTCTGAGGTACTGAGGGTTAGGATTTCAACATGTGACCTTTGAGGGGGGACACAGTTCAGCCCATTACACCTCTCATTTGTCCAAGACCCTTGTGTTCCAGAAGGAGAGACAGAGGCCCACAAAGGAGAGAGGTTTGCAGCCACACGGCAGGCTGGGGATAGAACCTGGGTCTGGTGACAGCCCTGCCATGTGAATTGCCTTCTCTCCTGGTAGAGCCGAGCTGTTGTTTCCCTGCTCAAGGACTCTTCACACTCAGTTCTCCGGGGAATTCCCCTAGAGGGAGGTCTGGGCATCTAGATTTGCCAAAGTTGTAAATCTCTTAAGCCATAAGCTGCTCCTTGGCGTCTCCTGAATGCCCTAATGTGAAATACAGATGTTCCTCCCTTTTAAGATCCCAGTGCCTTCTGAATTTCCCATCGTGTTTGCACCTAAGGATGCAATTACCATTTCCTCCCATTGTCCTTTCTGCTTGTCCCTCTGCTCCCAGCTGACGCAGGCTCTCAAGCCCGCTGGGTGAACACGAGGCTGTGAGCTTATGAAGATCGTACTGCTTCTGAAAGCTTCGCGTGGCTTGGGGCCAGTGATGCTTATCGGTACCCTCAGGACTCCTTTGAGGTTATTTTCTTCTCTTCAGAAGATGCTTGTATATGCTGCGGAGAGCGTTTCCATCAATTCTTCTGCCTGAGCTAGTGCCAGCCGAGAGCTGTGCTGTGCCGTGAGTCACTCCCCATTGGCTCTTTCTTAGGCCTGCTGGGCTGTCTGTGGTGGGTGAGCCTCAAAGGCCCTTCCCAGAGGACCCCAAGCCTTAGGGGTTCACTGCTGCCCCAGTGATGCTAACCCCAGCCCATCTTCTCATTTGGACCATAAACCTTTCCCATTTGGCCATGGTTTATTAAAAACCACAAGAAAGTTTTCCCTGCAAGTATCATAGAGCTTGAATTTCCTAACTTATTTTGGAAGGAGACAGGGACCAAGGCATGTGGTTTAGGTCTGTGGGCTTAAGGCAGATCTTAGATTTAAGGCATAAATTGAGACCATATTTCTCTTCTCTTTCACTAAAAGGAAAAATAAACGTTCTGATTGCTAAGCCCTTTGTACCCTTGGGACACCTCTCTAAGTCCTACACCTGGCCTCTTTCTTTGCAGCGTGGATGAAGGAAGGTGACCAGGCCCTGGGCACACTGCTGGGTGGGTGGCGTGCCCCCCCAGAGCATGTGCCCCACCCAGGGCATGTGACTCCCCCACCCCTATGTGTGCCCAGGGCATGTGCCCCCCAGGACCACATGTGTTCTGTTCCCAGGACATGTACTGCCCCAGAGCTGTGTGACCCCAAGGGCCATGTGTGCCTCCAGGGTTGTGTGCAGCAGTGGAGGGGGCTCACCTCACCCTGCTGAAGCCCGCCTCTCTGAGCTTTTTTGCACGTCTATGAAATAGAGATCGTAATGTGTACTTTGCTGGCGGGTAGGGGGACTGGAGGATTGAAATTGTCTCCGCTGTGCACAGTCAATAGAAAGTAGCTCCTGTATTGTCCATTCCTTACAGCCAACAATGCTTTCGTCTCCCAGAGGAATTTACTTTGGGATAGCTAAAAGGAAAACCATCCTAAGAGTGGACTTTCCAGCATGGCAACAAGCCAGGAAGGAAGGTGTGAGACTCAGGAAGGACTTTTTGCCTCCTGGTGCTTATCATCTCACCTCTCCATGTGACAGGGCCCCTGCTGACTGGGACACCCTGAATTGTTCTGGTCCCTAGCACTGCCCTAGAAATCCATTCCCTTAAGTTTGAAGACTTTCTTCTGGCAAAGGATCTTTTCACCATGTGCCTCTTGAGGGACCCCATTCCAAGGGTGGAGCCACAGTAGTAACGTTGGGAGGGCATAGCCTCAGAGACTGGCGGCCCAAGTTCCCTGCCAGCCCCATCACCCATGAGCTGAGCACCCTTGAGCTAGGCTGTCCCTTCTCTGAACTTGGGTTTTCTCACAAGATTTTGAGGAATAATGTGTGCACAGTGCCTGGAGCAAAAAAAAAGGCTGTGCTCAGGTGGTGGCAGCTATTATTTTAGAATTCAAGGCGGCATTAGAGTCCATTCCTCCCATTTAACAGACTGACAGACTGAGGCCCAGAGATAGAAGAGGATTCCCCAGTCCTCCCATTGGTAGCAACATGTGGGATATGTATTCAGGACATTGGATTCCAAAACCAGGGGCTGCCAGCTGTGTCACACCCAGTCCCTGTTCCCTAGTGTGGACCGAAGACTGGTGAGGCCAGAGAGTGCAGTGAGCTCTGCTCAAGGAGGCCCCTGGGCCCCAGCCCCCATCCTTCTGGGTAGGAGCCTCCTCCAGGAAGGCGCAGATACACAGCATTCAGGTCCCCACCTAATCTGGAATTCTGGGCCTCAACCTGGATCCTGAGGGGAGCACCAGGGGACCTGGTAAGGGCTGCTCTAGTCAGGCAGAGGTGTATTAACATTGCTGCTTCTTGTGTTTTCCAGCATCCGCCAGGACTTTGATGTTCCCACCAACCACCTGATTGGAGCACATGGGTATTGCACACAGGTCAGGGGGCACCATGGGGCCCAGGGGCAGCAGGTGGTTCTTCCCTTTCCTCTGTTCCTCCCTCCTTTCTTAGCCTCTGCCAACACCCTCCAAGCAGCTTTTACCTTCCCACCTATGGTGGGCTCCACCAACATGTCGTGGAGACCTAGGAAGAGAACACAGTTTAGCTTCTGTTTCTGGAGAGCTTGCTACACACTGCTCATGTGCTCAGGGCTGCGAGGATGCAAAAGAGGCTGATGCCGACCCAAGTGCTGCATAGCCTGTGGCCCAGGACGTAGGGAGCAATGCCCCAGGCATGGGCTGGGGGACCCTGGGTCCATTTGGGGAGATGACAGCTCTGGCACCCTTTATGTTTGCATAGGATATTGTCTTTATAGCAGCCCTTCCCGCTGCATCTTCACAAAGGGGCCTTCCAGTGGCTTCAGAGGGGCAGGGAAGACCCTGAGCACAGTTGCTTGTCATCAGCCCTCCCAGTCACCCAGTTGACACCAGGGAAGGGACCTGTTAAAGGTGCTATCTAGTGAGCATCAAAACTGAGAGCTAAATCCTACACCTAGTCTCTCTTCATGCCTTTCTCTCCCTGTCATGGCCTCCCAGAGTGGCCATGTAGGCCACAGGGCAATTTGACCCTTCATGGATAGAGGGGACAAAATGTGTAGTGTGGCTAGGCTGGACAGAGTTGCATAGTCTTCCAGGCTCAATTGAGGACCCAGTTGTCCTGGGAGTCCTGACTCACTACCTGGGCACCGTGCAGGGGCAAGCTTGGGGCCAGTGGCTTGTCCAGAGCACCCATAGAGGGACTGTGGGGTTGGCTGCTACCTGTCTTCTTAGAGGAAGACCTTGGGGGGAGTGGCTGCTCTTCTGGCTGCCTGGGGTGGCCCCACTCTCCCTCTGGGTGCCTGTGTGCTCTGTGGGAGCTTCCCCTCGTGGAGGGCAGAGCCTCGTGCTGCCTAGGAGTGGGAAGTCAAGCAGGGTGCAGAGGATGCCAGACCAGGGCATGGGCCTGGGTTCCAAGCCCTGTTCTGTCTTATCCACAGAACGAGCTAGGGCAGTCTTTCTGCCCTTCCTGAGCTTCGGTTTCCTCATTTGTAGAGGAGGCATTTGGACTAAACCAGGGCTTCTTAAACTGTGATGTGCACATGAATCTCCTGGGGGGTCTTGCTGAAGAGCAGGCTCAGATTCAGTGGGTCTGGTCTGGGGCCTGAGATTCTGAATTTCCAATAGGCTCCCCAGGGAGGGCAATACTGCTGGTCCATGGACCATACTTTGAGTAGCAAGGGACTAGATGGCTGCTAAGCTTTGCCACTGTGTGGCTTTTGAGTCTAGGGGCAGGGAGAGCTCCTGGTTCTCCTCCCTCATCTTAAGCAGGCTTCCTGCTATGAGGAAGGTTTTAGACACACCTCAGATTCTGGAGCAGGGGTCTTTTTTCCCTTTAAAACCTGATGGGAAAACTTGAACCTGCCTGAAAAAATCTGTGCCTTTCTTAGCAGCCATTGCCTGAGGTGCAGTATCTTAGAGCAGACATTTCCTGCAAATTCCTTTCTCATTTCCTCTGCAAGGACACAATGAGGCCCCCTCGGTATCTCCCTCCAATAGGGGACCCTCTGTGGCCATCAGAGGAGGCCTCTTTTACTGTCACTGGGGCAGGGGTGTTGGTGTTAACAGAGGGATTTATTAACCCCGGATGTCGTTTTCATAATTCAGGGGAAAACACTTCTATAAACTCTACCCTCCAGAGTTTACACTTGGGAAAGTGCTGTTTTGGCCTTTCCTGCATGCTGTGGGAGAGATGCTTGCCTGCTTGCCTCACAGGCAATGCCAGCCCTGGTAGAAGGTGGGCAAGACAGAGAGACCTGCCTGCCCTAGTGCTGGGGCTAGGCTCACTGGAATCCTTCCTAAGTGGGTCTTAAGAGGCCACCCTTCATCTTGAATCTCTGTCTAAGCAGATGGTACTATGAGGATAACAAGATAGGGGGAGAAGGAAGCAACATCAGGGAGCCAGAAGGGGTGGGTGGAAGTTCAGCCATCAATTGGCTGTGGGGCTTGTGCAAATCCTTTCTTGCCTGTGAGCCTTAATTTCTCCATTTCTAACAGCAGGTTGGACCCTTGGGTGCCCTGCATAAGGAAGGGGCCTTCCAGCCACAATGGTCCACCCTGATGCAGGAGGTACAGGTTGAAGGTGACCTCCAGAGAAACAGTGCTCCACATGCCACTGTCTATGGTTTCCAGGGTCACCATGCTTGTTGGCTTGCCTGGTGTGCAGCGTGAGTCACAGGACCATCAAACACCTAATGCCCCACAGCAAGACAAAGTCAGAGACTGAGCTCGAACCAAGATTTGGGCTTCCTGCCTCCACCTGCCTACTCTATTCTTCCTGCTCCCTGAAGTGCCTTCCTCTACTCTCCCACCCCCTATTAAAACCGTCCCTGGTTAAGTCTGAATAAGGCCTGGAGTTTAGTTACTGGTACTGTACCATGGTCAGTTTCCTGGTTGAGATAATGTGCTGTGGTTATATAAGATGTTATCGTTGGGGGAAGCTGGGTGAAGGGTACACAGGAACTCTCTGTACTATATTTATAACTGCTTTTGCATCTAAAGTTATTTCAAAATAAAAAAAGTTTATTTAAAAAATACCACCCTTCAAGACCCACCCAAATGTCACTTCTCCACAAAGCATCCCTGACTTGGTCATGTGGTCTCATACCCATCTGGGCCCCAGAGTGCTTTGAGCACCCATTTTTGTAGCCCTGGTCACATCCTGCATTGTGCTTCAATGTGCAGGCACATACCTGACCGCCGAGTCTAGACCCAAATGCCCCAGGTCAGGAGCCATGTCTCACCCTCCTATAAACCCCCCAACAACCCAGAACATAGGACAGAGTCCTGTGTACAGTAGGTGCCCACTGAATGCTTGTGGCATAAAGATGGATGGGGGCCTAGAGTCACTATGATGAGAAAAGTTGGCAACTTTCCACCAGGGCTTGTGGGAAAATTAAAGTAACAACCTCCTCTGATTTGCGGCTCTCTCCCTCTTTCCTTTCCTTCTTTCTCCATTCTTTTCTCTTGTTCCCAGTCTCCCTTCCACTCTTTCAGTGGCTGATGCAGCAATTTGACAAGCCTTTCCTCTTTTTCTTACTTACAGGAACTTGTCAATCTGCTCCTGACCGGGAAAGCCGTTTCCAATGTTTTCAACGATGTGGTTGAGCTGGATTCTGGGGACGGGAATGTCACACTTCTCAGGGGCATTGCTGCACGCAGCGATATTGGCTTCTTATCTCTCTTTGAGCACTACAATGTGTGCCAGGTACACAGATGCTCATGTCCTCTACAGAAGGAGGAGCCTGGCTCCCTGGGACCAGTGAGGAGGGAAATGGGGAGGAAAGCTGGACTCCAGTTCCCAGAGCTGGATGGAATTCGGGTCTGTTCTGAATCACAGAGAGTTTGAGAATAAGTACAGCTTCCCTGCCATCAAACACAGGTACATAATTCAGACCCAAAGCCAGCCGATACCATGTTCTGGGAAAGATTGTTTATGAAGGATTTTTAGGGATTTATAGTGTGATTTTGGGTCATAGTGGCTGCAGCTGGTGTGTGTGTGTGTGTGTGTGTGTGTGTGTGTGTGTGTGTGTGTGTGTGTGTTGGGATGATGGTTCTTCCTAAGTGACAGGAGCTTGAGGTCTTAGGCCTTGTATTAGTTTCCTAGGACTGCCACAGCAAAGTACCACAAGCTGGGTGTCTTGAAACAACAGAAACTTAGAAGGCTAGAAGTTCAAGGTCAAGGTGTCCACAGGGCCATGGTCTCTCTGAAGCTCATAGGGGGAATCCTTCCCTGACTCTTCAGCGTTTGGTGTCTTCTGGCAGTCCTTGGTGTTCCTTGACTTATACATGCATCATTCCAGTCTCTGCCTCCACCTGTCATCACCTGGCGTTTTCTCTCTGTGTTTTTTCTTATAAGGACCTCAGTCATATTGGATTAAGGGCCCACTCTATTCCAGTATGACCTCATCTTTTTTTTTTTTTTTTTTTTGAGACAGAGTCTCACTCTCTTGTTCTGGGTAGAGTGCAGTGGTATTGTCATAGCTTACTACAACCTCAAACTCCTGGGCTTAAGCAATTGTCCTGCCTCAGCCTCCTGAGTAGCTGGGACTACAGGTGTGTGCCACCACACCCAGCTATTTTTTTTTCTATTTTTAGTAGAGACAGGGTCTTGCTTTTGCTCAGGCTGGTCTTGAACTCCTGAGCTCAAGCAATCCGCCCACCTTGGCCTACTAGAGTGCTAGGATTATAGGTGTGATCCACTGTGCTCAGCCTATCTCAACTGTATCTTTAACAACCCTATATCCAAATAAGGTCCCATTCTGAGGCACTGGGGCTAGGATAATGTATCTTTTGGGGGTACAATTCTACCCCTAAGGGGCCTCACTAGGCCTGTTTGTTGGAGTATGGTCTCTGCATCCTCTCTCACTGCAGCTCGGGCCTTGGGAAGGGCCAGGCCCCCAGTTGAAGCTGGACAGGGCAAGGTTACTGTGCCTTTGGCGAGTGTGAGCAGGGGTTGAGCAGGGCTGGTCAGAGGAGCACTGGACCCTGTCTTCTCCCACGAGCTGCTACCAAACCTTCTCTTAGCTTGGATTTTCATGGCTTTTGAGAGTCCACTGTTCTGTGGTTGATTATACAGAAAAAGTAATCCTGAGAGGTAGCAGGAGCTCTTTATGCGGTGGCTACAAAGATTATCATTGGAGGGTCTGGACAACGCCTCATTCTTCGTGTATCCCCAGAATCAGGATGCAGGGACTAACTTAACGGGGGCAATCAGATAGCACTAGGCGAATGGATTTGCAGGGTGGAAGGGGACTGGGCTCAGTTTTATCTGCCCTTTCCATGTGACCACATACTCAGGTGTGCTGTCCCTTGCTAATGAACCACGTGGTGCGGCCCCATCCCCAGAGCAGGTGATATCCCCCCAGCACACAGAAAGCAGACTTGTGGGTTCCGAAGACTTGGGGAGAACATGAGAGCAACTCCTTCCTGATTGTGCTGGTGTCAGGAGTGAGCCCAGGAATGAGGCTGGTGAGAAGCACCAGGGCTCTTGAGTGTCAGACCCTGGGTGTTCTCTGGAAGTATTCAGCCTGAAATTCCATGGGCTGGGAGAGATAACCTTGGCCAGGCTCACAGAATTCCCAGGCTCACCAGGAGCCCTGGTTTCATTCTTGTGTCGAGGGCGTTGGTCAAAAAGTAAACTATTTCCCCTTGGTCTGTGGACGGTAATTGATGGGAGATCAGTCAGGGTCATCTTTCACTTGGAATAAAAGGACTGTTGAAGAAAGTCAGGTCCTACAATGATCTCCTCCCCATGCACTTCTTGGATCCACGTAGACCCTATTTGCTGCTGTATGCTTGGCTGAAGACTGAGAGTTTTTTCTCCCTGATGTGAGAGGATACTTTCCTTCTCTGCCTTGCAACTTGCAAGCTTGCTAAGGAAGGATCCCCGGCCTCCTTTCCTGCTCCTGGGCTTCAGCCTCCACCTTCCCCTGAAGGCTCAGGCAGGGCCTGGCAGCTCAGACCAAGCTTTCCCTTCCTTTAGTACTACCTACTGTTCCTCTGTCCCTGACTCCCTCGAGCCCTACACAGTTAGCCACATTGGACGTAGAGGGAGTCCAAGGGGGTTCAGTGCCAAGCCCAGACCTGGACTCAGAGCCAGGGCCCTCCACTGGGCAGCACAGACACGGCCACAGGGGAGATCTGGCATCTGGAATAGCCTGGGCCACGGCATCCACAGCAGGGCTGTGTCCTCACGTGGGAGGTGAAAGGAGCCCCTTGCTCACAGCCTGTCTCTGTAGACTGTGGCTAGGACCCGGGGTTCTGGGGCCCTCACTGAGTCTGTTGCGGGGAGGCGGCACAACCCTTAAGTGAGCTTCTCAGATGACCCACACTCAGGGTGTGCCTGAGGAAAACAGAGGAAACTCTTGGGCTTGAGAAACTTGCCCTCTGCCATAAGTAACTGGCCTCATGCCCTAGCCTGGCTGTGTCCTATGGGACCTCTGTGGGCTATTCGTGACCCCACCAGGCTGGTCTTGCCCTTCTTACTTCCGATCCACTCCCTCCGTCCCAGAGCAAGACTCACCATTGTGGGTTGGACTGCATTGTAGACTACAGTTGGAAGGCCATGCCCCTCCAGGCTCATGGGTGTGGGGGATGCTGACCAGGCCAGGAAGGATGGGGTAGGGCCAGGAGTTTAACCTCAGCACTTCTTCCATGACTTTTAGGTCATGTTCATTGCTGTCTTCATGAAGGCACCTAAGGGAAAACACCTTGGCAGGGAGGGTTCTGAAAAATCCATCTTCCTCCTGTCTTCCCAAGCTCAGTGAACAGTGCCATCCATCCTGTTACTCAAACTAGGAGCACAGCCACTCCACCAGGAGGCCATTTGGCTACCCCCCAAGCTGTTTCTCAAGTCTGACCCCTTTTACCCTGGTCCAAACCACCAGCATCACTGATCTGAACACCTGTGAGAATGCAGTGGATTTCAGCTTCTGCTTCACCCCTTCCCATCCTGTCCCTTCGCTGAAGCCAGCATGATCTTCAAAAACCTAGATCCAATCATATCATTCCTTTGCTCAATAGCCTTCTGTGGTTTTCCACTCCTCTGAGGCTGTCGTGAGCTGAATTGTGTCCTCTTAAAATTCATATATTGAAGGCCTAACGTATGAATTTTTTGCAGTCCTGTCTCAGAATGTAACTGTATTTGGAGGAAGGGTCTTTAAGGAGAGGATTAAGATAAAATGATGTCACTAGGGTGGGACCTAATGCACTATGACTGCTGTCATAAGAAGAGGAGATTAGGACACAGACACACATAGGGAAGACCAGTGTGAAGACACAGGGAAAAGGCTGCCAACTCCACGCCAAGGAGAGAGGCCTTAAGAAACAACCCTGACAGCACTTTGATCTCAGACTTCTGGCCTCCAGGAAGGTGAGGAAATTAATTTCTGTTGTGTAAGCCACCTAGTTTGTGGTATTTGTTATGGCAGCCCAAGGAAATCAATACAGAGACTAGAATCCAAAACTTCTGTGACCTACAAGGCCCTACCAGACCTGTGCCCACTTCCTCTCTCACGTCAGCCCACCACACTCTTTCCCTCAGGCTCTGCGCTTTGCCACACTTTCCTCCTCTTGGCTTCTTTCCCACCTCCGGCCTTTGCACATACAGTATCCTCCACCTGCCTAGCTTTTGCTTCTCATCAAGTTTTGCATTAAATGTTATTAACGCTTCCTAAAAGGAGGCCTTTCCTGTCCTCATCACTGTATGGAAGTAGTTGTCTATTCTCGTGGTCCCTCCCCACCTTGTCATTCTCCATCAGATTATCTTCATTCTTTATTCCATGGACTTCTTCTTGGTTCTAAGCATCATATTTAATCACTTTTAAGATGCAGACTTTCCTCACATTTGAACATTTCTGAAATTTTGATGCATTCTTACAGTTGGTGCTGTGTCAGACTTTGTCAGCTTTCTTTATTTCTTAGTGTTACAAAAAATAATGACAAATCTCATGGCATCTTAGATGTGATGTAGTACAGTGCAAATGTATTTGTATGATTATTTGATTACTCTCTGTCATCCACATTCATCTGGTAAACTCCGTAAGAACAAGACTATTCTTGTTTCCTTCAGTGCTGTGTCCCCATTGCTTAAAATGGTACCAGGGACAAAGGATATAAATCATGTTGAGTGAGTGTTGTCCTTAGAAACAACACACCATAACGCTGCCTGCCATTAAATGTTAACCTTTTTATTTTATTTTTAATTAATTAATATTTTTTTGAGACAGAGCCTCTGTTGCCTGGGCTAGAGTGCAATAATGTCATCATAGTTCACTACAACCTCAAATTCCTGGGCTCAGGTGAGCCGCCCAAGTAGCTAGGACTACAGGTGTGTGCCACCATGCCTGGCTAATTTTTCTATTTTTTGTAGAGACGGGGTCTCGCTCTTGCTCAGGCTGGTCTCGAACTCCTGCCCTCAAGTGATCCTCCTGCCTTGGCCTCCCAGAGTGTTACGATAACAGGCATGAGGCAGCACACCTGGCCTGACCCTTTTTTTAAATTTTCTTTTATTTCAGTATATTACAGAGGTACAAATATTTCAGTTACATATATTGCATTTGCTCTACCGAGTCAGCTTCAAATATGTCCATCCCCCAGATGGTGCATGCTGTACCCATTAGGTGTGAATATACCCATCCCCTCCTCTCCCTTCCCACCTGCCTGACACCCAGTGAATATTACTACTGTATAGGCACATAAGTGTTGATCAGTTAATACCAATTTGATGGTGAGTACATGTGGTGCTTGTTTTTCCATTCTTATGATACTTCACTTAGTAGAATGGGCTCCAGCTCTTTCCAGGGTAATACAAGGGGTGCTAGATCACCATTGTTTTTTGTGGCTGAGTAGAACTCCATGGTATACATATACCACATTTTGTTAATCCACTCATGTATTGATGGGTGCTTGGGTTGTTTCCACATCTTTGCAGTTGTGAATTGTGCTGCTGTAAATATTCTAGT